>JAWNPP010000114.1:0-276313 GCA_035047445.1 Drosophila siamana | reverse complement strand
AAACCAAAAAGTATTTGTTAAGGTCTTAGAATGTTCCAAACCCTGAGACAAAGTCCAAGGGGGGGTATTGTGTCGAAAACAAAATCGTATATGTTTAACCACAACTTTAGTCAAAGTCTTAGAATGTTCCACACCCTTTGATAAAGTCCAATAGGGGGGTATTGTGTCGAAAACAAAATAGTATATGTTTTACCACAACTTTAGTCAAAGTCTTAGAATGTTCCAAACCCTGTGACAAAGTCCAAGGGGGGGTATTGTGAAAACCAAAAAGTATTTGTTAAGGTCTTAGAATGTTCCAAACCCTGAGACAAAGTCCAAGGGGGGGGGTATTGTGTCGAAAACCAAAAAATATTTGTTAAGGTCTTAGAATGTTCCAAACCCTGAGACAAAGTCCAAGGGGGGGGGTATTGTGTCGAAAACAAAATAGTATATGTTTAACCACAACTTTAGTCAAAGTCTTAGAATGTTCCACACCCTTTGACAAAGTCCAATGGGGGGTATTGTGTCGAAAACAAAATAGTATATGTTTTACCACAACTTTAGTCAAAGTCTTAGAATGTTCCAAACCCTGTGACAAAGTCCAAGGGGGGGGTATTGTGTCGAAAACAAAATAGTATATGTTTTACCACAACTTTAGTCAAAGTCTTAGAATGTTCCAAACCCTGAGACAAAGTCCAAGGGGGGGGGTATTGTGTCGAAAACCAAAAACTATTTGTTAAGGTCTTAGAATGTTCCAAACCCTATGACAAAGTCCAAGGGGGGGGGTATTGTGAAAACCAAAAAGTATTTGTTAAGGTCTTAGAATGTTCCAAACCCTGAGACAAAGTCCAAGGGGGGGGGTATTGTGTCGAAAACCAAAAAATATTTGTTAAGGTCTTAGAATGTTCCAAACCCTGAGACAAAGTCCAAGGGGGGGGTATTGTGTCGAAAACAAAATAGTATATGTTTAACCACAACTTTAGTCAAAGTCTTAGAATGTTCCACACCCTTTGACAAAGTCCAATGGGGGGGTATTGTGTCGAAAACAAAATAGTATATGTTTTACCACAACTTTAGTCAAAGTCTTAGAATGTTCCAAACCCTGTGACAAAGTCCAAGGGGGGGGCATTGTGTCGAAAACCAAAAAGTATTTGTTAAGGTCTTAGAATGTTCCAAACCCTGAGACAAAGTCCAAGGGGGGGGGGTATTGTGTCGAAAACAAAATAGTATATGTTTAACCACAACTTTAGTCAAAGTCTTAGAATGTTCCACACCCTTTGACAAAGTCCAATGGGGGGGTATTGTGTCGAAAACAAAATAGTATATGTTTTACCACAACTTTAGTCAAAGTCTTAGAATGTTCCAAACCCTGTGACAAAGTCCAAGGGGGGGGGTATTGTGTCGAAAACCAAAAACTATTTGTTAAGGTCTTAGAATGTTCCAAACCCTGTGACAAAGTCCAAGGGGGGGGGTATTGTGTCGAAAACCAAAAAGTATTTGTTAAGGTCTTAGAATGTTCCAAACCCTGAGACAAAGTCCAAGGGGGGGGTATTGTGTCGAAAACAAAATAGTATATGTTTAACCACAACTTTAGTCAAAGTCTTAGAATGTTCCACACCCTTTGACAAAGTCCAATGGGGGGGTATTGTGTCGAAAACAAAATAGTATATGTTTTACCACAACTTTAGTCAAAGTCTTAGAATGTTCCAAACCCTGTGACAAAGTCCAAGGGGGGGGTATTGTGTCGAAAACCAAAAAGTATATGTTAAGGTCTTAGAATGTTCCAAACCCTGAGACAAAGTCCAAGGGGGGGGTATTGTGTCGAAAACAAAATAGTATATGTTTAACCACAACTTTAGTCAAAGTCTTAGAATGTTCCACACCCTTTGATAAAGTCCAATAGGGGGGTATTGTGTCGAAAACAAAATAGTATATGTTTTACCACAACTTTAGTCAAAGTCTTAGAATGTTCCAAACCCTGTGACAAAGTCCAAGGGGGGGTATTGTGAAAACCAAAAAGTATTTGTTAAGGTCTTAGAATGTTCCAAACCCTGAGACAAAGTCCAAGGGGGGGGTATTGTGTCGAAAACCAAAAAATATTTGTTAAGGTCTTAGAATGTTCCAAACCCTGAGACAAAGTCCAAGGGGGGGGGGTATTGTGTCGAAAACAAAATAGTATATGTTTAACCACAACTTTAGTCAAAGTCTTAGAATGTTCCACACCCTTTGACAAAGTCCAATGGGGGGGTATTGTGTCGAAAACAAAATAGTATATGTTTTACCACAACTTTAGTCAAAGTCTTAGAATGTTCCAAACCCTGTGACAAAGTCCAAGGGGGGGGGGGTATTGTGTCGAAAACAAAATAGTATATGTTTTACCACAACTTTAGTCAAAGTCTTAGAATGTTCCAAACCCTGAGACAAAGTCCAAGGGGGGGGGTATTGTGTCGAAAACCAAAAACTATTTGTTAAGGTCTTAGAATGTTCCAAACCCTGTGACAAAGTCCAAGGGGGGGGTATTGTGAAAACCAAAAAGTATTTGTTAAGGTCTTAGAATGTTCCAAACCCTGAGACAAAGTCCAAGGGGGGGGTATTGTGTCGAAAACCAAAAAATATTTGTTAAGGTCTTAGAATGTTCCAAACCCTGAGACAAAGTCCAAGGGGGGGGGGTATTGTGTCGAAAACAAAATAGTATATGTTTAACCACAACTTTAGTCAAAGTCTTAGAATGTTCCACACCCTTTGACAAAGTCCAATGGAGTGGTATTGTGTCGAAAACAAAATAGTATATGTTTAACCACAACTTTAGTCAAAGTCTTAGAATGTTCCACACCCTTTGACAAAGTCCAATGGGGGGGTATTGTGTCGAAAACAAAATAGTATATGTTTTACCACAACTTTAGTCAAAGTCTTAGAATGTTCCAAACCCTGTGACAAAGTCCAAGGGGGGGGGTATTGTGTCGAAAACCAAAAACTATTTGTTAAGGTCTTAGAATGTTCCAAACCCTGTGACAAAGTCCAAGGGGGGGGGGTATTGTGTCGAAAACCAAAAAGTATTTGTTAAGGTCTTAGAATGTTCCAAACCCTGAGACAAAGTCCAAGGGGGGGGGGTATTGTGTCGAAAACAAAATAGTATATGTTTAACCACAACTTTAGTCAAAGTCTTAGAATGTTCCACACCCTTTGACAAAGTCCAATGGGGGGGTATTGTGTCGAAAACAAAATAGTATATGTTTTACCACAACTTTAGTCAAAGTCTTAGAATGTTCCAAACCCTGTGACAAAGTCCAAGGGGGGGGTATTGTGTCGAAAACCAAAAAGTATATGTTAAGGTCTTAGAATGTTCCAAACCCTGAGACAAAGTCCAAGGGGGGGTATTGTGTCGAAAACAAAATAGTATATGTTTAACCACAACTTTAGTCAAAGTCTTAGAATGTTCCACACCCTTTGATAAAGTCCAAGGGGGGGGTATTGTGTCGAAAACAAAATAGTATATGTTTAACCACAACTTTAGTCAAAGTCTTAGAATGTTCCACACCCTTTGACAAAGTCCAATGGGGGGGTATTGTGTCGAAAACAAAATAGTATATGTTTTACCACAACTTTAGTCAAAGTCTTAGAATGTTCCAAACCCTGTGACAAAGTCCAAGGGGGGGGGTATTGTGTCGAAAACAAAATAGTATATGTTTTACCACAACTTTAGTCAAAGTCTTAGAATGTTCCAAACCCTGAGACAAAGTCCAAGGGGGGGTATTGTGTCGAAAACCATAAACTATTTGTTAAGGTCTTAGAATGTTCCAAACCCTGTGACAAAGTCCAAGGGGGGGGGGGTATTGTGAAAACCAAAAAGTATTTGTTAAGGTCTTAGAATGTTCCAAACCCTGAGACAAAGTCCAAGGGGGGGGGTATTGTGTCGAAAACCAAAAAATATTTGTTAAGGTCTTAGAATGTTCCAAACCCTGAGACAAAGTCCAAGGGGGGGGTATTGTGTCGAAAACAAAATAGTATATGTTTAACCACAACTTTAGTCAAAGTCTTAGAATGTTCCACACCCTTTGACAAAGTCCAATGGGGGGTATTGTGTCGAAAACAAAATAGTATATGTTTTACCACAACTTTAGTCAAAGTCTTAGAATGTTCCAAACCCTGTGACAAAGTCCAAGGGGGGGGGCATTGTGTCGAAAACCAAAAAGTATTTGTTAAGGTCTTAGAATGTTCCAAACCCTGAGACAAAGTCCAAGGGGGGG
The DNA here is from genome assembly GCA_035047445.1 of Drosophila siamana. NCBI lineage: Eukaryota > Metazoa > Arthropoda > Insecta > Diptera > Drosophilidae > Drosophila > Drosophila siamana. The sequence continues at coordinate 272,087 of JAWNPP010000114.1, read as the reverse complement.
GGTATTGTGTCGAAAACAAAATAGTATATGTTTAACCACAACTTTAGTCAAAGTCTTAGAATGTTCCACACCCTTTGACAAAGTCCAATGGGGGGGGGTATTGTGTCGAAAACAAAATAGTATATGTTTTACCACAACTTTAGTCAAAGTCTTAGAATGTTCCAAACCCTGTGACAAAGTCCAAGGGGGGGGTATTGTGTCGAAAACCAAAAACTATTTGTTAAGGTCTTAGAATGTTCCAAACCCTGTGACAAAGTCCAAGGGGGGGGTATTGTGTCGAAAACCAAAAAGTATTTGTTAAGGTCTTAGAATGTTCCAAACCCTGAGACAAAGTCCAAGGGGGGGGGTATTGTGTCGAAAACAAAATAGTATATGTTTAACCACAACTTTAGTCAAAGTCTTAGAATGTTCCACACCCTTTGACAAAGTCCAATGGGGGGTATTGTGTCGAAAACAAAATAGTATATGTTTTACCACAACTTTAGTCAAAGTCTTAGAATGTTCCAAACCCTGTGACAAAGTCCAAGGGGGGGGTATTGTGTCGAAAACCAAAAAGTATATGTTAAGGTCTTAGAATGTTCCAAACCCTGAGACAAAGTCCAAGGGGGGGGTATTGTGTCGAAAACAAAATAGTATATGTTTAACCACAACTTTAGTCAAAGTCTTAGAATGTTCCACACCCTTTGATAAAGTCCAATAGGGGGGTATTGTGTCGAAAACAAAATAGTATATGTTTTACCACAACTTTAGTCAAAGTCTTAGAATGTTCCAAACCCTGTGACAAAGTCCAAGGGGGGGGGTATTGTGTCGAAAACCAAAAACTATTTGTTAAGGTCTTAGAATGTTCCAAACCCTGTGACAAAGTCCAAGGGGGGGGTATTGTGTCGAAAACCAAAAAGTATTTGTTAAGGTCTTAGAATGTTCCAAACCCTGAGACAAAGTCCAAGGGGGGGTATTGTGTCGAAAACAAAATAGTATATGTTTAACCACAACTTTAGTCAAAGTCTTAGAATGTTCGACACCCTTTGACAAAGTCCAATGGGGGGTATTGTGTCGAAAACAAAATAGTATATGTTTTACCACAACTTTAGTCAAAGTCTTAGAATGTTCCAAACCCTGTGACAAAGTCCAAGGGGGGGGGTATTGTGTCGAAAACCAAAAACTATTTGTTAAGGTCTTAGAATGTTCCAAACCCTGTGACAAAGTCCAAGGGGGGGGGTATTGTGTCGAAAACCAAAAAGTATTTGTTAAGGTCTTAGAATGTTCCAAACCCTGAGACAAAGTCCAAGGGGGGGGGGGTATTGTGTCGAAAACAAAATAGTATATGTTTAACCACAACTTTAGTCAAAGTCTTAGAATGTTCCACACCCTTTGACAAAGTCCAATGGGGGGGGTATTGTGTCGAAAACAAAATAGTATATGTTTTACCACAACTTTAGTCAAAGTCTTAGAATGTTCCAAACCCTGTGACAAAGTCCAAGGGGGGGGTATTGTGTCGAAAACCAAAAAGTATATGTTAAGGTCTTAGAATGTTCCAAACCCTGAGACAAAGTCCAAGGGGGGGGGTATTGTGTCGAAAACAAAATAGTATATGTTTAACCACAACTTTAGTCAAAGTCTTAGAATGTTCCACACCCTTTGATAAAGTCCAATAGGGGGGTATTGTGTCGAAAACAAAATAGTATATGTTTTACCACAACTTTAGTCAAAGTCTTAGAATGTTCCAAACCCTGTGACAAAGTCCAAGGGGGGGGGTATTGTGTCGAAAACCAAAAACTATTTGTTAAGGTCTTAGAATGTTCCAAACCCTGAGACAAAGTCCAAGGGGGGGGGTATTGTGTCGAAAACCAAAAAGTATTTGTTAAGGTCTTAGAATGTTCCAAACCCTGTGACAAAGTCCAAGGGGGGGGGGTATTGTGTCGAAAACAAAATAGTATATGTTTAACCACAACTTTAGTCAAAGTCTTAGAATGTTCCACACCCTTTGACAAAGTCCAATGGGGGGGTATTGTGTCGAAAACAAAATAGTATATGTTTTACCACAACTTTAGTCAAAGTCTTAGAATGTTCCAAACCCTGTGACAAAGTCCAAGGGGGGGGTATTGTGTCGAAAACCAAAAAGTATATGTTAAGGTCTTAGAATGTTCCAAACCCTGAGACAAAGTCCAAGGGGGGGTATTGTGTCGAAAACAAAATAGTATATGTTTAACCACAACTTTAGTCAAAGTCTTAGAATGTTCCACACCCTTTGACAAAGTCCAATGGGGGGTATTGTGTCGAAAACAAAATAGTATATGTTTTACCACAACTTTAGTCAAAGTCTTAGAATGTTCCAAACCCTGTGACAAAGTCCAAGGGGGGGGTATTGTGAAAACCAAAAAGTATTTGTTAAGGTCTTAGAATGTTCCAAACCCTGAGACAAAGTCCAAGGGGGGGTATTGTGTCGAAAACCAAAAAATATTTGTTAAGGTCTTAGAATGTTCCAAACCCTGAGACAAAGTCCAAGGGGGGGGTATTGTGTCGAAAACAAAATAGTATATGTTTAACCACAACTTTAGTCAAAGTCTTAGAATGTTCCACACCCTTTGACAAAGTCCAATGGGGGGGTATTGTGTCGAAAACAAAATAGTATATGTTTTACCACAACTTTAGTCAAAGTCTTAGAATGTTCCAAACCCTGTGACAAAGTCCAAGGGGGGGGGGTATTGTGTCGAAAACCAAAAAGTATATGTTAAGGTCTTAGAATGTTCCAAACCCTGAGACAAAGTCCAAGGGGGGGTATTGTGTCGAAAACAAAATAGTATATGTTTAACCACAACTTTAGTCAAAGTCTTAGAATGTTCCACACCCTTTGATAAAGTCCAATAGGGGGTATTGTGTCGAAAACAAAATAGTATATGTTTTACCACAACTTTAGTCAAAGTCTTAGAATGTTCCAAACCCTGTGACAAAGTCCAAGGGGGGGGGTATTGTGTCGAAAACCAAAAACTATTTGTTAAGGTCTTAGAATGTTCCAAACCCTGTGACAAAGTCCAAGGGGGGGGTATTGTGTCGAAAACCAAAAAGTATTTGTTAAGGTCTTAGAATGTTCCAAACCCTGAGACAAAGTCCAAGGGGGGGGTATTGTGTCGAAAACAAAATAGTATATGTTTAACCACAACTTTAGTCAAAGTCTTAGAATGTTCGACACCCTTTGACAAAGTCCAATGGGGGGTATTGTGTCGAAAACAAAATAGTATATGTTTTACCACAACTTTAGTCAAAGTCTTAGAATGTTCCAAACCCTGTGACAAAGTCCAAGGGGGGGGGGTATTGTGTCGAAAACCAAAAACTATTTGTTAAGGTCTTAGAATGTTCCAAACCCTGTGACAAAGTCCAAGGGGGGGGTATTGTGTCGAAAACCAAAAAGTATTTGTTAAGGTCTTAGAATGTTCCAAACCCTGAGACAAAGTCCAAGGGGGGGGGGTATTGTGTCGAAAACAAAATAGTATATGTTTAACCACAACTTTAGTCAAAGTCTTAGAATGTTCCACACGCTTTGACAAAGTCCAATGGGGGGGTATTGTGTCGAAAACAAAATAGTATATGTTTTACCACAACTTTAGTCAAAGTCTTAGAATGTTCCAAACCCTGTGACAAAGTCCAAGGGGGGGGTATTGTGTCGAAAACCAAAAAGTATATGTTAAGGTCTTAGAATGTTCCAAACCCTGAGACAAAGTCCAAGGGGGGGGTATTGTGTCGAAAACAAAATAGTATATGTTTAACCACAACTTTAGTCAAAGTCTTAGAATGTTCCACACCCTTTGATAAAGTCCAATAGGGGGGTATTGTGTCGAAAACAAAATAGTATATGTTTTACCACAACTTTAGTCAAAGTCTTAGAATGTTCCAAACCCTGTGACAAAGTCCAAGGGGGGGGGTATTGTGTCGAAAACCAAAAACTATTTGTTAAGGTCTTAGAATGTTCCAAACCCTGTGACAAAGTCCAAGGGGGGGGGTATTGTGTCGAAAACCAAAAAGTATTTGTTAAGGTCTTAGAATGTTCCAAACCCTGTGACAAAGTCCAAGGGGGGGGTATTGTGTCGAAAACAAAATAGTATATGTTTAACCACAACTTTAGTCAAAGTCTTAGAATGTTCCACACCCTTTGACAAAGTCCAATGGGGGGTATTGTGTCGAAAACAAAATAGTATATGTTTTACCACAACTTTAGTCAAAGTCTTAGAATGTTCCAAACCCTGTGACAAAGTCCAAGGGGGGGGTATTGTGTCGAAAACCAAAAAGTATATGTTAAGGTCTTAGAATGTTCCAAACCCTGAGACAAAGTCCAAGGGGGGGGTATTGTGTCGAAAACAAAATAGTATATGTTTAACCACAACTTTAGTCAAAGTCTTAGAATGTTCCACACCCTTTGATAAAGTCCAATAGGGGGGTATTGTGTCGAAAACAAAATAGTATATGTTTTACCACAACTTTAGTCAAAGTCTTAGAATGTTCCACACCCTTTGACAAAGTCCAAGGGGGGGTATTGTGTCGAAAACAAAATAGTATATGTTTTACCACAACTTTAGTCAAAGTCTTAGAATGTTCCAAACCCTGTGACAAAGTCCAAGGGGGGGGTATTGTGTCGAAAACCAAAAAGTATTTGTTAAGGTCTTAGAATGTTCGAAACCCTGAGACAAAGTCCAAGGGGGGGGTATTGTGTCGAAAACAAAATAGTATATGTTTTACCACAACTTTAGTCAAAGTCTTAGAATGTTCCAAACCCTTTGACAAAGTCCAAGGGGGGGGGTATTGTGTCGAAAACAAAATAGTATATGTTTTACCACAACTTTAGTCAAAGTCTTAGAATGTTCCAAACCCTGTGACAAAGTCCAAGGGGGGGGCATTGTGTCGAAAACCAAAAAGTATTTGTTAAGGTCTTAGAATGTTCGAAACCCTGAGACAAAGTCCAAGGGGGGGGTATTGTGTCGAAAACAAAATAGTATATGTTTTACCACAACTTTAGTCAAAGTCTTAGAATGTTCCAAACCCTTTGACAAAGTCCAAGGGGGGGGGGTATTGTGTCGAAAACCAAAAACTATTTGTTAAGGTCTTAGAATGTTCCAAACCCTGTGACAAAGTCCAAGGGGGGGTATTGTGTCGAAAACCAAAAAGTATTTGTTAAGGTCTTAGAATGTTCCAAACCCTGAGACAAAGTCCAAGGGGGGGGTATTGTGTCGAAAACAAAATAGTATATGTTTAACCACAACTTTAGTCAAAGTCTTAGAATGTTCCACACCCTTTGACAAAGTCCAATGGGGGGGTATTGTGTCGAAAACAAAATAGTATATGTTTTACCACAACTTTAGTCAAAGTCTTAGAATGTTCCAAACCCTGTGACAAAGTCCAAGGGGGGGGTATTGTGTCGAAAACCAAAAAGTATATGTTAAGGTCTTAGAATGTTCCAAACCCTGAGACAAAGTCCAAGGGGGGGGTATTGTGTCGAAAACAAAATAGTATATGTTTAACCACAACTTTAGTCAAAGTCTTAGAATGTTCCACACCCTTTGATAAAGTCCAATAGGGGGGTATTGTGTCGAAAACAAAATAGTATATGTTTTACCACAACTTTAGTCAAAGTCTTAGAATGTTCCAAACCCTGTGACAAAGTCCAAGGGGGGGGGTATTGTGAAAACCAAAAAGTATTTGTTAAGGTCTTAGAATGTTCCACACCCTTTGACAAAGTCCAATGGGGGGGTATTGTGTCGAAAACAAAATAGTATATGTTTTACCACAACTTTAGTCAAAGTCTTAGAATGTTCCAAACCCTGTGACAAAGTCCAAGGGGGGGGTATTGTGTCGAAAACCAAAAAGTATATGTTAAGGTCTTAGAATGTTCCAAACCCTGAGACAAAGTCCAAGGGGGGGGTATTGTGTCGAAAACAAAATAGTATATGTTTAACCACAACTTTAGTCAAAGTCTTAGAATGTTCCACACCCTTTGATAAAGTCCAATAGGGGGGTATTGTGTCGAAAACAAAATAGTATATGTTTTACCACAACTTTAGTCAAAGTCTTAGAATGTTCCAAACCCTGTGACAAAGTCCAAGGGGGGGGGTATTGTGAAAACCAAAAAGTATTTGTTAAGGTCTTAGAATGTTCCAAACCCTGAGACAAAGTCCAAGGGGGGGGTATTGTGTCGAAAACCAAAAAGTATATGTTAAGGTCTTAGAATGTTCCAAACCCTGAGACAAAGTCCAAGGGGGGGGTATTGTGTCGAAAACAAAATAGTATATGTTTAACCACAACTTTAGTCAAAGTCTTAGAATGTTCCACACCCTTTGACAAAGTCCAATGGGGGGGTATTGTGTCGAAAACAAAATAGTATATGTTTTACCACAACTTTAGTCAAAGTCTTAGAATGTTCCAAACCCTGTGACAAAGTCCAAGGGGGGGCATTGTGTCGAGAACCAAAAAGTATTTGTTAAGGTCTTAGAATGTTCCAAACCCTGAGACAAAGTCCAAGGGGGGGGGTATTGTGTCGAAAACAAAATAGTATATGTTTAACCACAACTTTAGTCAAAGTCTTAGAATGTTCCACACCCTTTGACAAAGTCCAATGGGGGGGTATTGTGTCGAAAACAAAATAGTATATGTTTTACCACAACTTTAGTCAAAGTCTTAGAATGTTCCAAACCCTGTGACAAAGTCCAAGGGGGGGGTATTGTGAAAACCAAAAAGTATTTGTTAAGGTCTTAGAATGTTCCAAACCCTGAGACAAAGTCCAAGGGGGGGGTATTGTGTCGAAAACAAAATAGTATATGTTTAACCACAACTTTAGTCAAAGTCTTAGAATGTTCCACACCCTTTGACAAAGTCCAATGGGGGGGTATTGTGTCGAAAACAAAATAGTATATGTTTTACCACAACTTTAGTCAAAGTCTTAGAATGTTCCAAACCCTGTGACAAAGTCCAAGGGGGGGGGTATTGTGTCGAAAACCAAAAACTATTTGTTAAGGTCTTAGAATGTTCCAAACCCTGTGACAAAGTCCAAGGGGGGGGGTATTGTGTCGAAAACCAAAAAGTATTTGTTAAGGTCTTAGAATGTTCCAAACCCTGAGACAAAGTCCAAGGGGGGGGTATTGTGTCGAAAACAAAATAGTATATGTTTAACCACAACTTTAGTCAAAGTCTTAGAATGTTCCACACCCTTTGACAAAGTCCAATGGGGGGGTATTGTGTCGAAAACAAAATAGTATATGTTTTACCACAACTTTAGTCAAAGTCTTAGAATGTTCCAAACCCTGTGACAAAGTCCAAGGGGGGGTATTGTGTCGAAAACCAAAAAGTATATGTTAAGGTCTTAGAATGTTCCAAACCCTGAGACAAAGTCCAAGGGGGGGGGTATTGTGTCGAAAACAAAATAGTATATGTTTAACCACAACTTTAGTCAAAGTCTTGGAATGTTCCACACCCTTTGATAAAGTCCAATAGGGGGGTATTGTGTCGAAAACAAAATAGTATATGTTTTACCACAACTTTAGTCAAAGTCTTAGAATGTTCCAAACCCTGTGACAAAGTCCAAGGGGGGGGTATTGTGAAAACCAAAAAGTATTTGTTAAGGTCTTAGAATGTTCCAAACCCTGAGACAAAGTCCAAGGGGGGGGGTATTGTGTCGAAAACCAAAAAATATTTGTTAAGATCTTAGAATGTTCCAAACCCTGAGACAAAGTCCAAGGGGGGGGTATTGTGTCGAAAACCAAAAAATATTTTGTTAAGAGTCTTAGAATGTTCCAAACCCTGAGACAAAGTCCAAGGGGGGGGGGTATTGTGTCGAAAACAAAATAGTATATGTTTAACCACAACTTTAGTCAAAGTCTTAGAATGTTCCACACCCTTTGACAAAGTCCAATGGGGGGGTATTGTGTCGAAAACAAAATAGTATATGTTTTACCACAACTTTAGTCAAAGTCTTAGAATGTTCCAAACCCTGTGACAAAGTCCAAGGGGGGGGTATTGTGTCGAAAACAAAATAGTATATGTTTTACCACAACTTTAGTCAAAGTCTTAGAATGTTCCAAACCCTGAGACAAAGTCCAAGGGGGGGGGTATTGTGAAAACCAAAAAGTATTTGTTAAGGTCTTAGAATGTTCCAAACCCTGAGACAAAGTCCAAGGGGGGGGGTATTGTGTCGAAAACCAAAAAATATTTGTTAAGGTCTTAGAATGTTCCAAACCCTGAGACAAAGTCCAAGGGGGGGGTATTGTGTCGAAAACCAAAAAATATTTGTTAAGGTCTTAGAATGTTCCAAACCCTGAGACAAAGTCCAAGGGGGGGGTATTGTGTCGAAAACAAAATAGTATATGTTTAACCACAACTTTAGTCAAAGTCTTAGAATGTTCCACACCCTTTGACAAAGTCCAATGGGGGGGTATTGTGTCGAAAACAAAATAGTATATGTTTTACCACAACTTTAGTCAAAGTCTTAGAATGTTCCAAACCCTGTGACAAAGTCCAAGGGGGGGGGATTGTGTCGAAAACCAAAAAGTATTTGTTAAGGTCTTAGAATGTTCCAAACCCTGAGACAAAGTCCAAGGGGGGGGTATTGTGTCGAAAACAAAATAGTATATGTTTAACCACAACTTTAGTCAAAGTCTTAGAATGTTCCACACCCTTTGACAAAGTCCAATGGGGGGGTATTGTGTCGAAAACAAAATAGTATATGTTTTACCACAACTTTAGTCAAAGTCTTAGAATGTTCCAAACCCTGTGACAAAGTCCAAGGGGGGGTATTGTGTCGAAAACCAAAAACTATTTGTTAAGGTCTTAGAATGTTCCAAACCCTGTGACAAAGTCCAAGGGGGGGGTATTGTGTCGAAAACCAAAAAGTATTTGTTAAGGTCTTAGAATGTTCCAAACCCTGAGACAAAGTCCAAGGGGGGGGGGGGGTATTGTGTCGAAAACAAAATAGTATATGTTTAACCACAACTTTAGTCAAAGTCTTAGAATGTTCCACACCCTTTGACAAAGTCCAATGGGGGGGTATTGTGTCGAAAACAAAATAGTATATGTTTTACCACAACTTTAGTCAAAGTCTTAGAATGTTCCAAACCCTGTGACAAAGTCCAAGGGGGGGGGCATTGTGTCGAAAACCAAAAAGTATTTGTTAAGGTCTTAGAATGTTCCAAACCCTGAGACAAAGTCCAAGGGGGGGGGTATTGTGTCGAAAACAAAATAGTATATGTTTAACCACAACTTTAGTCAAAGTCTTAGAATGTTCCACACCCTTTGACAAAGTCCAATGGGGGGGTATTGTGTCGAAAACAAAATAGTATATGTTTTACCACAACTTTAGTCAAAGTCTTAGAATGTTCCAAACCCTGTGACAAAGTCCAAGGGGGGGGGGTATTGTGTCGAAAACAAAATAGTATATGTTTTACCACAACTTTAGTCAAAGTCTTAGAATGTTCCAAACCCTGAGACAAAGTCCAAGGGGGGGGGTATTGTGTCGAAAACCAAAAACTATTTGTTAAGGTCTTAGAATGTTCCAAACCCTGTGACAAAGTCCAAGGGGGGGGGGTATTGTGAAAACCAAAAAGTATTTGTTAAGGTCTTAGAATGTTCCAAACCCTGAGACAAAGTCCAAGGGGGGGGGTATTGTGTCGAAAACCAAAAAATATTTGTTAAGGTCTTAGAATGTTCCAAACCCTGAGACAAAGTCCAAGGGGGGGGGGTATTGTGTCGAAAACAAAATAGTATATGTTTAACCACAACTTTAGTCAAAGTCTTAGAATGTTCCACACCCTTTGACAAAGTCCAATGGGGGGGTATTGTGTCGAAAACAAAATAGTATATGTTTTACCACAACTTTAGTCAAAGTCTTAGAATGTTCCAAACCCTGTGACAAAGTCCAAGGGGGGGGGCATTGTGTCGAAAACCAAAAAGTATTTGTTAAGGTCTTAGAATGTTCCAAACCCTGAGACAAAGTCCAAGGGGGGGGGGTATTGTGTCGAAAACAAAATAGTATATGTTTAACCACAACTTTAGTCAAAGTCTTAGAATGTTCCACACCCTTTGACAAAGTCCAATGGGGGGTATTGTGTCGAAAACAAAATAGTATATGTTTTACCACAACTTTAGTCAAAGTCTTAGAATGTTCCAAACCCTGTGACAAAGTCCAAGGGGGGGGTATTGTGTCGAAAACCAAAAACTATTTGTTAAGGTCTTAGAATGTTCCAAACCCTGTGACAAAGTCCAAGGGGGGGGGTATTGTGTCGAAAACCAAAAAGTATTTGTTAAGGTCTTAGAATGTTCCAAACCCTGAGACAAAGTCCAAGGGGGGGGTATTGTGTCGAAAACAAAATAGTATATGTTTAACCACAACTTTAGTCAAAGTCTTAGAATGTTCCACACCCTTTGACAAAGTCCAATGGGGGGTATTGTGTCGAAAACAAAATAGTATATGTTTTACCACAACTTTAGTCAAAGTCTTAGAATGTTCCAAACCCTGTGACAAAGTCCAAGGGGGGGGTATTGTGTCGAAAACCAAAAAGTATATGTTAAGGTCTTAGAATGTTCCAAACCCTGAGACAAAGTCCAAGGGGGGGGTATTGTGTCGAAAACAAAATAGTATATGTTTAACCACAACTTTAGTCAAAGTCTTAGAATGTTCCACACCCTTTGATAAAGTCCAATAGGTGGGTATTGTGTCGAAAACAAAATAGTATATGTTTTACCACAACTTTAGTCAAAGTCTTAGAATGTTCCAAACCCTGTGACAAAGTCCAAGGGGGGGGTATTGTGAAAACCAAAAAGTATTTGTTAAGGTCTTAGAATGTTCCAAACCCTGAGACAAAGTCCAAGGGGGGGTATTGTGTCGAAAACCAAAAACTATTTGTTAAGGTCTTAGAATGTTCCAAACCCTGTGACAAAGTCCAAGGGGGGGGTATTGTGAAAACCAAAAAGTATTTGTTAAGGTCTTAGAATGTTCCAAACCCTGAGACAAAGTCCAAGGGGGGGTATTGTGTCGAAAACCAAAAAATATTTGTTAAGGTCTTAGAATGTTCCAAACCCTGAGACAAAGTCCAAGGGGGGGGGGGTATTGTGTCGAAAACAAAATAGTATATGTTTAACCACAACTTTAGTCAAAGTCTTAGAATGTTCCACACCCTTTGACAAAGTCCAATGGGGGGGTATTGTGTCGAAAACAAAATAGTATATGTTTTACCACAACTTTAGTCAAAGTCTTAGAATGTTCCAAACCCTGTGACAAAGTCCAAGGGGGGGTATTGTGTCGAAAACCAAAAAGTATTTGTTAAGGTCTTAGAATGTTCCAAACCCTGAGACAAAGTCCAAGGGGGGGGGTATTGTGTCGAAAACAAAATAGTATATGTTTAACCACAACTTTAGTCAAAGTCTTAGAATGTTCCACACCCTTTGACAAAGTCCAATGGGGGGGTATTGTGTCGAAAACAAAATAGTATATGTTTTACCACAACTTTAGTCAAAGTCTTAGAATGTTCCAAACCCTGTGACAAAGTCCAAGGGGGGGGTATTGTGTCGAAAACCAAAAACTATTTGTTAAGGTCTTAGAATGTTCCAAACCCTGTGACAAAGTCCAAGGGGGGGGTATTGTGTCGAAAACCAAAAAGTATTTGTTAAGGTCTTAGAATGTTCCAAACCCTGAGACAAAGTCCAAGGGGGGGGTATTGTGTCGAAAACAAAATAGTATATGTTTAACCACAACTTTAGTCAAAGTCTTAGAATGTTCCACACCCTTTGACAAAGTCCAATGGGGGGGTATTGTGTCGAAAACAAAATAGTATATGTTTTACCACAACTTTAGTCAAAGTCTTAGAATGTTCCAAACCCTGTGACAAAGTCCAAGGGGGGGGGTATTGTGTCGAAAACCAAAAAGTATATGTTAAGGTCTTAGAATGTTCCAAACCCTGAGACAAAGTCCAAGGGGGGGGTATTGTGTCGAAAACAAAATAGTATATGTTTAACCACAACTTTAGTCAAAGTCTTAGAATGTTCCACACCCTTTGATAAAGTCCAATAGGTGGGTATTGTGTCGAAAACAAAATAGTATATGTTTTACCACAACTTTAGTCAAAGTCTTAGAATGTTCCAAACCCTGTGACAAAGTCCAAGGGGGGGGGTATTGTGAAAACCAAAAAGTATTTGTTAAGGTCTTAGAATGTTCCAAACCCTGAGACAAAGTCCAAGGGGGGGGTATTGTGTCGAAAACCAAAAAATATTTGTTAAGGTCTTAGAATGTTCCAAACCCTGAGACAAAGTCCAAGGGGGGGGGTATTGTGTCGAAAACAAAATAGTATATGTTTAACCACAACTTTAGTCAAAGTCTTAGAATGTTCCACACCCTTTGACAAAGTCCAATGGGGGGTATTGTGTCGAAAACAAAATAGTATATGTTTTACCACAACTTTAGTCAAAGTCTTAGAATGTTCCAAACCCTGTGACAAAGTCCAAGGGGGGGGCATTGTGTCGAAAACCAAAAAGTATTTGTTAAGGTCTTAGAATGTTCCAAACCCTGAGACAAAGTCCAAGGGGGGGGGTATTGTGTCGAAAACAAAATAGTATATGTTTAACCACAACTTTAGTCAAAGTCTTAGAATGTTCCACACCCTTTGACAAAGTCCAATGGGGGGGTATTGTGTCGAAAACAAAATAGTATATGTTTTACCACAACTTTAGTCAAAGTCTTAGAATGTTCCAAACCCTGTGACAAAGTCCAAGGGGGGGGTATTGTGTCGAAAACCAAAAACTATTTGTTAAGGTCTTAGAATGTTCCAAACCCTGTGACAAAGTCCAAGGGGGGGGTATTGTGTCGAAAACCAAAAAGTATTTGTTAAGGTCTTAGAATGTTCCAAACCCTGAGACAAAGTCCAAGGGGGGGGGTATTGTGTCGAAAACAAAATAGTATATGTTTAACCACAACTTTAGTCAAAGTCTTAGAATGTTCCACACCCTTTGACAAAGTCCAATGGGGGGGTATTGTGTCGAAAACAAAATAGTATATGTTTTACCACAACTTTAGTCAAAGTCTTAGAATGTTCCAAACCCTGTGACAAAGTCCAAGGGGGGGGTATTGTGTCGAAAACCAAAAAGTATATGTTAAGGTCTTAGAATGTTCCAAACCCTGAGACAAAGTCCAAGGGGGGGGGTATTGTGTCGAAAACAAAATAGTATATGTTTAACCACAACTTTAGTCAAAGTCTTAGAATGTTCCACACCCTTTGATAAAGTCCAATAGGTGGGTATTGTGTCGAAAACAAAATAGTATATGTTTTACCACAACTTTAGTCAAAGTCTTAGAATGTTCCAAACCCTGTGACAAAGTCCAAGGGGGGGGTATTGTGAAAACCAAAAAGTATTTGTTAAGGTCTTAGAATGTTCCAAACCCTGAGACAAAGTCCAAGGGGGGGGGTATTGTGTCGAAAACCAAAAAATATTTGTTAAGGTCTTAGAATGTTCCAAACCCTGAGACAAAGTCCAAGGGGGGGGGTATTGTGTCGAAAACAAAATAGTATATGTTTAACCACAACTTTAGTCAAAGTCTTAGAATGTTCCACACCCTTTGACAAAGTCCAATGGGGGGGTATTGTGTCGAAAACAAAATAGTATATGTTTTACCACAACTTTAGTAAAAGTCTTAGAATGTTCCAAACCCTGTGACAAAGTCCAAGGGGGGGGTATTGTGTCGAAAACAAAATAGTATATGTTTTACCACAACTTTAGTCAAAGTCTTAGAATGTTCCAAACCCTGTGACAAAGTCCAAGGGGGGGGCATTGTGTCGAAAACCAAAAAGTATTTGTTAAGGTCTTAGAATGTTCCAAACCCTGAGACAAAGTCCAAGGGGGGGGTATTGTGTCGAAAACAAAATAGTATATGTTTAACCACAACTTTAGTCAAAGTCTTAGAATGTTCCACACCCTTTGACAAAGTCCAATGGGGGGTATTGTGTCGAAAACAAAATAGTATATGTTTTACCACAACTTTAGTCAAAGTCTTAGAATGTTCCAAACCCTGTGACAAAGTCCAAGGGGGGGGTATTGTGTCGAAAACCAAAAACTATTTGTTAAGGTCTTAGAATGTTCCAAACCCTGTGACAAAGTCCAAGGGGGGGGTATTGTGTCGAAAACCAAAAAGTATTTGTTAAGGTCTTAGAATGTTCCAAACCCTGAGACAAAGTCCAAGGGGGGGGGGGGTATTGTGTCGAAAACAAAATAGTATATGTTTAACCACAACTTTAGTCAAAGTCTTAGAATGTTCCACACCCTTTGACAAAGTCCAATGGGGGGGTATTGTGTCGAAAACAAAATAGTATATGTTTTACCACAACTTTAGTCAAAGTCTTAGAATGTTCCAAACCCTGTGACAAAGTCCAAGGGGGGGGGGGCATTGTGTCGAAAACCAAAAAGTATTTGTTAAGGTCTTAGAATGTTCCAAACCCTGAGACAAAGTCCAAGGGGGGGGGTATTGTGTCGAAAACAAAATAGTATATGTTTAACCACAACTTTAGTCAAAGTCTTAGAATGTTCCACACCCTTTGACAAAGTCCAATGGGGGGGTATTGTGTCGAAAACAAAATAGTATATGTTTTACCACAACTTTAGTCAAAGTCTTAGAATGTTCCAAACCCTGTGACAAAGTCCAAGGGGGGGGGGTATTGTGTCGAAAACAAAATAGTATATGTTTTACCACAACTTTAGTCAAAGTCTTAGAATGTTCCAAACCCTGAGACAAAGTCCAAGGGGGGGGTATTGTGTCGAAAACCAAAAACTATTTGTTAAGGTCTTAGAATGTTCCAAACCCTGTGACAAAGTCCAAGGGGGGGGGGTATTGTGAAAACCAAAAAGTATTTGTTAAGGTCTTAGAATGTTCCAAACCCTGAGACAAAGTCCAAGGGGGGGGGGTATTGTGTCGAAAACCAAAAAATATTTGTTAAGGTCTTAGAATGTTCCAAACCCTGAGACAAAGTCCAAGGGGGGGGGGTATTGTGTCGAAAACAAAATAGTATATGTTTAACCACAACTTTAGTCAAAGTCTTAGAATGTTCCACACCCTTTGACAAAGTCCAATGGGGGGGTATTGTGTCGAAAACAAAATAGTATATGTTTTACCACAACTTTAGTCAAAGTCTTAGAATGTTCCAAACCCTGTGACAAAGTCCAAGGGGGGGGGCATTGTGTCGAAAACCAAAAAGTATTTGTTAAGGTCTTAGAATGTTCCAAACCCTGAGACAAAGTCCAAGGGGGGGGGTATTGTGTCGAAAACAAAATAGTATATGTTTAACCACAACTTTAGTCAAAGTCTTAGAATGTTCCACACCCTTTGACAAAGTCCAATGGGGGGGTATTGTGTCGAAAACAAAATAGTATATGTTTTACCACAACTTTAGTCAAAGTCTTAGAATGTTCCAAACCCTGTGACAAAGTCCAAGGGGGGGGTATTGTGTCGAAAACCAAAAACTATTTGTTAAGGTCTTAGAATGTTCCAAACCCTGTGACAAAGTCCAAGGGGGGGGTATTGTGTCGAAAACCAAAAAGTATTTGTTAAGGTCTTAGAATGTTCCAAACCCTGAGACAAAGTCCAAGGGGGGGGGTATTGTGTCGAAAACAAAATAGTATATGTTTAACCACAACTTTAGTCAAAGTCTTAGAATGTTCCACACCCTTTGACAAAGTCCAATGGGGGGGTATTGTGTCGAAAACAAAATAGTATATGTTTTACCACAACTTTAGTCAAAGTCTTAGAATGTTCCAAACCCTGTGACAAAGTCCAAGGGGGGGGTATTGTGTCGAAAACCAAAAAGTATATGTTAAGGTCTTAGAATGTTCCAAACCCTGAGACAAAGTCCAAGGGGGGGTATTGTGTCGAAAACAAAATAGTATATGTTTAACCACAACTTTAGTCAAAGTCTTAGAATGTTCCACACCCTTTGATAAAGTCCAATAGGGGGGTATTGTGTCGAAAACAAAATAGTATATGTTTTACCACAACTTTAGTCAAAGTCTTAGAATGTTCCAAACCCTGTGACAAAGTCCAAGGGGGGGGGTATTGTGAAAACCAAAAAGTATTTGTTAAGGTCTTAGAATGTTCCAAACCCTGAGACAAAGTCCAAGGGGGGGGTATTGTGTCGAAAACCAAAAACTATTTGTTAAGGTCTTAGAATGTTCCAAACCCTGTGACAAAGTCCAAGGGGGGGGGTATTGTGAAAACCAAAAAGTATTTGTTAAGGTCTTAGAATGTTCCAAACCCTGAGACAAAGTCCAAGGGGGGGGTATTGTGTCGAAAACCAAAAAATATTTGTTAAGGTCTTAGAATGTTCCAAACCCTGAGACAAAGTCCAAGGGGGGGGGGTATTGTGTCGAAAACAAAATAGTATATGTTTAACCACAACTTTAGTCAAAGTCTTAGAATGTTCCACACCCTTTGACAAAGTCCAATGGGGGGTATTGTGTCGAAAACAAAATAGTATATGTTTTACCACAACTTTAGTCAAAGTCTTAGAATGTTCCAAACCCTGTGACAAAGTCCAAGGGGGGGGCATTGTGTCGAAAACCAAAAAGTATTTGTTAAGGTCTTAGAATGTTCCAAACCCTGAGACAAAGTCCAAGGGGGGGGGGGTATTGTGTCGAAAACAAAATAGTATATGTTTAACCACAACTTTAGTCAAAGTCTTAGAATGTTCCACACCCTTTGACAAAGTCCAATGGGGGGGTATTGTGTCGAAAACAAAATAGTATATGTTTTACCACAACTTTAGTCAAAGTCTTAGAATGTTCCAAACCCTGTGACAAAGTCCAAGGGGGGGGGTATTGTGTCGAAAACCAAAAACTATTTGTTAAGGTCTTAGAATGTTCCAAACCCTGTGACAAAGTCCAAGGGGGGGGGTATTGTGTCGAAAACCAAAAAGTATTTGTTAAGGTCTTAGAATGTTCCAAACCCTGAGACAAAGTCCAAGGGGGGGGGTATTGTGTCGAAAACAAAATAGTATATGTTTAACCACAACTTTAGTCAAAGTCTTAGAATGTTCCACACCCTTTGACAAAGTCCAATGGGGGGGTATTGTGTCGAAAACAAAATAGTATATGTTTTACCACAACTTTAGTCAAAGTCTTAGAATGTTCCAAACCCTGTGACAAAGTCCAAGGGGGGGGGTATTGTGTCGAAAACCAAAAAGTATATGTTAAGGTCTTAGAATGTTCCAAACCCTGAGACAAAGTCCAAGGGGGGGGTATTGTGTCGAAAACAAAATAGTATATGTTTAACCACAACTTTAGTCAAAGTCTTAGAATGTTCCACACCCTTTGATAAAGTCCAATAGGGGGGTATTGTGTCGAAAACAAAATAGTATATGTTTTACCACAACTTTAGTCAAAGTCTTAGAATGTTCCAAACCCTGTGACAAAGTCCAAGGGGGGGGTATTGTGAAAACCAAAAAGTATTTGTTAAGGTCTTAGAATGTTCCAAACCCTGAGACAAAGTCCAAGGGGGGGGGTATTGTGTCGAAAACCAAAAAATATTTGTTAAGGTCTTAGAATGTTCCAAACCCTGAGACAAAGTCCAAGGGGGGGGGGTATTGTGTCGAAAACAAAATAGTATATGTTTAACCACAACTTTAGTCAAAGTCTTAGAATGTTCCACACCCTTTGACAAAGTCCAATGGGGGGGTATTGTGTCGAAAACAAAATAGTATATGTTTTACCACAACTTTAGTCAAAGTCTTAGAATGTTCCAAACCCTGTGACAAAGTCCAAGGGGGGGGGCATTGTGTCGAAAACCAAAAAGTATTTGTTAAGGTCTTAGAATGTTCCAAACCCTGAGACAAAGTCCAAGGGGGGGGGTATTGTGTCGAAAACAAAATAGTATATGTTTAACCACAACTTTAGTCAAAGTCTTAGAATGTTCCACACCCTTTGACAAAGTCCAATGGGGGGGTATTGTGTCGAAAACAAAATAGTATATGTTTTACCACAACTTTAGTCAAAGTCTTAGAATGTTCCAAACCCTGTGACAAAGTCCAAGGGGGGGGTATTGTGTCGAAAACCAAAAACTATTTGTTAAGGTCTTAGAATGTTCCAAACCCTGTGACAAAGTCCAAGGGGGGGGTATTGTGTCGAAAACCAAAAAGTATTTGTTAAGGTCTTAGAATGTTCCAAACCCTGAGACAAAGTCCAAGGGGGGGGTATTGTGTCGAAAACAAAATAGTATATGTTTAACCACAACTTTAGTCAAAGTCTTAGAATGTTCCACACCCTTTGACAAAGTCCAATGGGGGGTATTGTGTCGAAAACAAAATAGTATATGTTTTACCACAACTTTAGTCAAAGTCTTAGAATGTTCCAAACCCTGTGACAAAGTCCAAGGGGGGGGGTATTGTGTCGAAAACCAAAAAGTATATGTTAAGGTCTTAGAATGTTCCAAACCCTGAGACAAAGTCCAAGGGGGGGGTATTGTGTCGAAAACAAAATAGTATATGTTTAACCACAACTTTAGTCAAAGTCTTAGAATGTTCCACACCCTTTGATAAAGTCCAATAGGTGGGTATTGTGTCGAAAACAAAATAGTATATGTTTTACCACAACTTTAGTCAAAGTCTTAGAATGTTCCAAACCCTGTGACAAAGTCCAAGGGGGGGGGTATTGTGAAAACCAAAAAGTATTTGTTAAGGTCTTAGAATGTTCCAAACCCTGAGACAAAGTCCAAGGGGGGGGGGTATTGTGTCGAAAACCAAAAAATATTTGTTAAGGTCTTAGAATGTTCCAAACCCTGAGACAAAGTCCAAGGGGGGGGGTATTGTGTCGAAAACAAAATAGTATATGTTTAACCACAACTTTAGTCAAAGTCTTAGAATGTTCCACACCCTTTGACAAAGTCCAATGGGGGGTATTGTGTCGAAAACAAAATAGTATATGTTTTACCACAACTTTAGTAAAAGTCTTAGAATGTTCCAAACCCTGTGACAAAGTCCAAGGGGGGGGTATTGTGTCGAAAACAAAATAGTATATGTTTTACCACAACTTTAGTCAAAGTCTTAGAATGTTCCAAACCCTGAGACAAAGTCCAAGGGGGGGGGTATTGTGTCGAAAACCAAAAACTATTTGTTAAGGTCTTAGAATGTTCCAAACCCTGTGACAAAGTCCAAGGGGGGGGGTATTGTGTCGAAAACCAAAAAGTATTTGTTAAGGTCTTAGAATGTTCCAAACCCTGAGACAAAGTCCAAGGGGGGGGGGGGTATTGTGTCGAAAACCAAAAAATATTTGTTAAGGTCTTAGAATGTTCCAAACCCTGAGACAAAGTCCAAGGGGGGGGGGTATTGTGTCGAAAACAAAATAGTATATGTTTAACCACAACTTTAGTCAAAGTCTTAGAATGTTCCACACCCTTTGACAAAGTCCAATGGGGGGGTATTGTGTCGAAAACAAAATAGTATATGTTTTACCACAACTTTAGTCAAAGTCTTAGAATGTTCCAAACCCTGTGACAAAGTCCAAGGGGGGGGGCATTGTGTCGAAAACCAAAAAGTATTTGTTAAGGTCTTAGAATGTTCCAAACCCTGAGACAAAGTCCAAGGGGGGGGGGTATTGTGTCGAAAACAAAATAGTATATGTTTAACCACAACTTTAGTCAAAGTCTTAGAATGTTCCACACCCTTTGACAAAGTCCAATGGGGGGGTATTGTGTCGAAAACAAAATAGTATATGTTTTACCACAACTTTAGTCAAAGTCTTAGAATGTTCCAAACCCTGTGACAAAGTCCAAGGGGGGGGTATTGTGTCCAAAACCAAAAACTATTTGTTAAGGTCTTAGAATGTTCCAAACCCTGTGACAAAGTCCAAGGGGGGGGGTATTGTGTCGAAAACCAAAAAGTATTTGTTAAGGTCTTAGAATGTTCCAAACCCTGAGACAAAGTCCAAGGGGGGGTATTGTGTCGAAAACAAAATAGTATATGTTTAACCACAACTTTAGTCAAAGTCTTAGAATGTTCCACACCCTTTGACAAAGTCCAATGGGGGGGGTATTGTGTCGAAAACAAAATAGTATATGTTTTACCACAACTTTAGTCAAAGTCTTAGAATGTTCCAAACCCTGTGACAAAGTCCAAGGGGGGGGTATTGTGTCGAAAACCAAAAAGTATATGTTAAGGTCTTAGAATGTTCCAAACCCTGAGACAAAGTCCAAGGGGGGGGGTATTGTGTCGAAAACAAAATAGTATATGTTTTACCACAACTTTAGTCAAAGTCTTAGAATGTTCCAAACCCTGTGACAAAGTCCAAGGGGGGGGGGTATTGTGTCGAAAACAAAATAGTATATGTTTTACCACAACTTTAGTCAAAGTCTTAGAATGTTCCAAACCCTGAGACAAAGTCCAAGGGGGGGGTATTGTGTCGAAAACCAAAAACTATTTGTTAAGGTTTTAGAATGTTCCAAACCCTGTGACAAAGTCCAAGGGGGGGTATTGTGAAAACCAAAAACTATTTGTTAAGGTCTTAGAATGTTCCAAACCCTGAGACAAAGTCCAAGGGGGGGGTATTGTGTCGAAAACCAAAAAATATTTGTTAAGGTCTTAGAATGTTCCAAACCCTGAGACAAAGTCCAAGGGGGGGGGGTATTGTGTCGAAAACAAAATAGTATATGTTTAACCACAACTTTAGTCAAAGTCTTAGAATGTTCCACACCCTTTGACAAAGTCCAATGGGGGGGTATTGTGTCGAAAACAAAATAGTATATGTTTTACCACAACTTTAGTCAAAGTCTTAGAATGTTCCAAACCCTGTGACAAAGTCCAAGGGGGGGTATTGTGTCGAAAACCAAAAAGTATTTGTTAAGGTCTTAGAATGTTCCAAACCCTGAGACAAAGTCCAAGGGGGGGGTATTGTGTCGAAAACAAAATAGTATATGTTTAACCACAACTTTAGTCAAAGTCTTAGAATGTTCCACACCCTTTGACAAAGTCCAATGGGGGGGTATTGTGTCGAAAACAAAATAGTATATGTTTTACCACAACTTTAGTCAAAGTCTTAGAATGTTCCAAACCCTGTGACAAAGTCCAAGGGGGGGGTATTGTGTCGAAAACCAAAAACTATTTGTTAAGGTCTTAGAATGTTCCAAACCCTGTGACAAAGTCCAAGGGGGGGGGTATTGTGTCGAAAACCAAAAAGTATTTGTTAAGGTCTTAGAATGTTCCAAACCCTGAGACAAAGTCCAAGGGGGGGGTATTGTGTCGAAAACAAAATAGTATATGTTTAACCACAACTTTAGTCAAAGTCTTAGAATGTTCCACACCCTTTGACAAAGTCCAATGGGGGGGTATTGTGTCGAAAACAAAATAGTATATGTTTTACCACAACTTTAGTCAAAGTCTTAGAATGTTCCAAACCCTGTGACAAAGTCCAAGGGGGGGGTATTGTGTCGAAAACCAAAAAGTATATGTTAAGGTCTTAGAATGTTCCAAACCCTGAGACAAAGTCCAAGGGGGGGGTATTGTGTCGAAAACAAAATAGTATATGTTTTACCACAACTTTAGTCAAAGTCTTAGAATGTTCCAAACCCTGTGACAAAGTCCAAGGGGGGGGGGGGTATTGTGTCGAAAACAAAATAGTATATGTTTTACCACAACTTTAGTCAAAGTCTTAGAATGTTCCAAACCCTGAGACAAAGTCCAAGGGGGGGGGTATTGTGTCGAAAACCAAAAACTATTTGTTAAGGTTTTAGAATGTTCCAAACCCTGTGACAAAGTCCAAGGGGGGGGGTATTGTGAAAACCAAAAACTATTTGTTAAGGTCTTAGAATGTTCCAAACCCTGAGACAAAGTCCAAGGGGGGGGGTATTGTGTCGAAAACCAAAAAATATTTGTTAAGGTCTTAGAATGTTCCAAACCCTGAGACAAAGTCCAAGGGGGGGGGGGTATTGTGTCGAAAACAAAATAGTATATGTTTAACCACAACTTTAGTCAAAGTCTTAGAATGTTCCACACCCTTTGACAAAGTCCAATGGGGGGGTATTGTGTCGAAAACAAAATAGTATATGTTTTACCACAACTTTAGTCAAAGTCTTAGAATGTTCCAAACCCTGTGACAAAGTCCAAGGGGGGGGGCATTGTGTCGAAAACCAAAAAGTATTTGTTAAGGTCTTAGAATGTTCCAAACCCTGAGACAAAGTCCAAGGGGGGGGTATTGTGTCGAAAACAAAATAGTATATGTTTAACCACAACTTTAGTCAAAGTCTTAGAATGTTCCACACCCTTTGACAAAGTCCAATGGGGGGTATTGTGTCGAAAACAAAATAGTATATGTTTTACCACAACTTTAGTCAAAGTCTTAGAATGTTCCAAACCCTGTGACAAAGTCCAAGGGGGGGGGGTATTGTGTCGAAAACCAAAAACTATTTGTTAAGGTCTTAGAATGTTCCAAACCCTGTGACAAAGTCCAAGGGGGGGGTATTGTGTCGAAAACCAAAAAGTATTTGTTAAGGTCTTAGAATGTTCCAAACCCTGAGACAAAGTCCAAGGGGGGGGGTATTGTGTCGAAAACAAAATAGTATATGTTTAACCACAACTTTAGTCAAAGTCTTAGAATGTTCCACACCCTTTGACAAAGTCCAATGGGGGGGTATTGTGTCGAAAACAAAATAGTATATGTTTTACCACAACTTTAGTCAAAGTCTTAGAATGTTCCAAACCCTGTGACAAAGTCCAAGGGGGGGGTATTGTGTCGAAAACCAAAAAGTATATGTTAAGGTCTTAGAATGTTCCAAACCCTGAGACAAAGTCCAAGGGGGGGGTATTGTGTCGAAAACAAAATAGTATATGTTTAACCACAACTTTAGTCAAAGTCTTAGAATGTTCCACACCCTTTGATAAAGTCCAATAGGGGGTATTGTGTCGAAAACAAAATAGTATATGTTTTACCACAACTTTAGTCAAAGTCTTAGAATGTTCCAAACCCTGTGACAAAGTCCAAGGGGGGGGGTATTGTGAAAACCAAAAAGTATTTGTTAAGGTCTTAGAATGTTCCAAACCCTGAGACAAAGTCCAAGGGGGGGGGTATTGTGTCGAAAACCAAAAAATATTTGTTAAGGTCTTAGAATGTTCCAAACCCTGAGACAAAGTCCAAGGGGGGGGGTATTGTGTCGAAAACAAAATAGTATATGTTTAACCACAACTTTAGTCAAAGTCTTAGAATGTTCCACACCCTTTGACAAAGTCCAATGGGGGGGTATTGTGTCGAAAACAAAATAGTATATGTTTTACCACAACTTTAGTAAAAGTCTTAGAATGTTCCAAACCCTGTGACAAAGTCCAAGGGGGGGGTATTGTGTCGAAAACAAAATAGTATATGTTTTACCACAACTTTAGTCAAAGTCTTAGAATGTTCCAAACCCTGAGACAAAGTCCAAGGGGGGGGTATTGTGTCGAAAACCAAAAAGCTATTTGTTAAGGTCTTAGAATGTTCCAAACCCTGTGACAAAGTCCAAGGGGGGGGGGTATTGTGTCGAAAACCAAAAAAGTATTTGTTAAGGTCTTAGAATGTTCCAAACCCTGAGACAAAGTCCAAGGGGGGGGGTATTGTGTCGAAAACCAAAAAAATGTTAAAAATTTGTTAAGGTCTTAGAATGTTCCAAACCCTGAGACAAAGTCCAAGGGGGGGGTATTGTGTCGAAAACAAAATAGTATATGTTTTACCACAACTTTAGTAAAAGTCTTAGAATGTTCCAAACCCTGTGACAAAGTCCAAGGGGGGGTATTGTGTCGAAAACAAAATAGTATATGTTTTACCACAACTTTAGTCAAAGTCTTAGAATGTTCCAAACCCTGAGACAAAGTCCAAGGGGGGGGGTATTGTGTCGAAAACAAAATAGTATATGTTTAACCACAACTTTAGTCAAAGTCTTAGAATGTTCCACACCCTTTGACAAAGTCCAATGGGGGGGTATTGTGTCGAAAACAAAATAGTATATGTTTTACCACAACTTTAGTCAAAGTCTTAGAATGTTCCAAACCCTGTGACAAAGTCCAAGGGGGGGGGTATTGTGTCGAAAACCAAAAAGTATATGTTAAGGTCTTAGAATGTTCCAAACCCTGAGACAAAGTCCAAGGGGGGGGTATTGTGTCGAAAACAAAATAGTATATGTTTAACCACAACTTTAGTCAAAGTCTTAGAATGTTCCACACCCTTTGATAAAGTCCAATAGGGGGGTATTGTGTCGAAAACAAAATAGTATATGTTTTACCACAACTTTAGTCAAAGTCTTAGAATGTTCCAAACCCTGTGACAAAGTCCAAGGGGGGGGTATTGTGAAAACCAAAAAGTATTTGTTAAGGTCTTAGAATGTTCCAAACCCTGAGACAAAGTCCAAGGGGGGGGTATTGTGTCGAAAACCAAAAAATATTTGTTAAGGTCTTAGAATGTTCCAAACCCTGAGACAAAGTCCAAGGGGGGGGTATTGTGTCGAAAACAAAATAGTATATGTTTAACCACAACTTTAGTCAAAGTCTTAGAATGTTCCACACCCTTTGACAAAGTCCAATGGGGGGTATTGTGTCGAAAACAAAATAGTATATGTTTTACCACAACTTTAGTCAAAGTCTTAGAATGTTCCAAACCCTGTGACAAAGTCCAAGGGGGGGTATTGTGTCGAAAACAAAATAGTATATGTTTTACCACAACTTTAGTCAAAGTCTTAGAATGTTCCAAACCCTGAGACAAAGTCCAAGGGGGGGGTATTGTGTCGAAAACCAAAAACTATTTGTTAAGGTCTTAGAATGTTCCAAACCCTGTGACAAAGTCCAAGGGGGGGGGTATTGTGTCGAAAACCAAAAAATATTTGTTAAGGTCTTAGAATGTTCCAAACCCTGAGACAAAGTCCAAGGGGGGGGGTATTGTGTCGAAAACCAAAAAATATTTGTTAAGGTCTTAGAATGTTCCAAACCCTGAGACAAAGTCCAAGGGGGGGGGTATTGTGTCGAAAACAAAATAGTATATGTTTAACCACAACTTTAGTCAAAGTCTTAGAATGTTCCACACCCTTTGACAAAGTCCAATGGGGGGGTATTGTGTCGAAAACAAAATAGTATATGTTTTACCACAACTTTAGTCAAAGTCTTAGAATGTTCCAAACCCTGTGACAAAGTCCAAGGGGGGGGCATTGTGTCGAAAACCAAAAAGTATTTGTTAAGGTCTTAGAATGTTCCAAACCCTGAGACAAAGTCCAAGGGGGGGTATTGTGTCGAAAACAAAATAGTATATGTTTAACCACAACTTTAGTCAAAGTCTTAGAATGTTCCACACCCTTTGACAAAGTCCAATGGGGGGGTATTGTGTCGAAAACAAAATAGTATATGTTTTACCACAACTTTAGTCAAAGTCTTAGAATGTTCCAAACCCTGTGACAAAGTCCAAGGGGGGGGTATTGTGTCGAAAACCAAAAACTATTTGTTAAGGTCTTAGAATGTTCCAAACCCTGTGACAAAGTCCAAGGGGGGGGGTATTGTGTCGAAAACCAAAAAGTATTTGTTAAGGTCTTAGAATGTTCCAAACCCTGAGACAAAGTCCAAGGGGGGGTATTGTGTCGAAAACAAAATAGTATATGTTTAACCACAACTTTAGTCAAAGTCTTAGAATGTTCCACACCCTTTGACAAAGTCCAATGGGGGGGTATTGTGTCGAAAACAAAATAGTATATGTTTTACCACAACTTTAGTCAAAGTCTTAGAATGTTCCAAACCCTGTGACAAAGTCCAAGGGGGGGGGGTATTGTGTCGAAAACCAAAAAGTATATGTTAAGGTCTTAGAATGTTCCAAACCCTGAGACAAAGTCCAAGGGGGGGTATTGTGTCGAAAACAAAATAGTATATGTTTAACCACAACTTTAGTCAAAGTCTTAGAATGTTCCACACCCTTTGATAAAGTCCAATAGGGGGTATTGTGTCGAAAACAAAATAGTATATGTTTTACCACAACTTTAGTCAAAGTCTTAGAATGTTCCAAACCCTGTGACAAAGTCCAAGGGGGGGTATTGTGGAAAACCAAAAAGTATTTGTTAAGGTCTTAGAATGTTCCAAACCCTGAGACAAAGTCCAAGGGGGGGGTATTGTGTCGAAAACAAAATAGTATATGTTTTACCACAACTTTAGTCAAAGTCTTAGAATGTTCCAAACCCTTTGACAAAGTCCAAGGGGGGGGTATTGTGTCGAAAACCAAAAAGTATTTGTTAAGGTCTTAGAATGTTCCAAACCCTGAGACAAAGTCCAAGGGGGGGGTATTGTGTCGAAAACAAAATAGTATATGTTTAACCACAACTTTAGTCAAAGTCTTAGAATGTTCCACACCCTTTGACAAAGTCCAATGGGGGGGTATTGTGTCGAAAACAAAATAGTATATGTTTTACCACAACTTTAGTCAAAGTCTTAGAATGTTCCAAACCCTGTGACAAAGTCCAAGGGGGGGGTATTGTGTCGAAAACCAAAAAGTATATGTTAAGGTCTTAGAATGTTCCAAACCCTGAGACAAAGTCCAAGGGGGGGGTATTGTGTCGAAAACAAAATAGTATATGTTTTACCACAACTTTAGTCAAAGTCTTAGAATGTTCCAAACCCTGTGACAAAGTCCAAGGGGGGGGGGTATTGTGTCGAAAACAAAATAGTATATGTTTTACCACAACTTTAGTCAAAGTCTTAGAATGTTCCAAACCCTGAGACAAAGTCCAAGGGGGGGGGTATTGTGTCGAAAACCAAAAACTATTTGTTAAGGTCTTAGAATGTTCCAAACCCTGTGACAAAGTCCAAGGGGGGGGGTATTGTGAAAACCAAAAAGTATTTGTTAAGGTCTTAGAATGTTCCAAACCCTGAGACAAAGTCCAAGGGGGGGGTATTGTGTCGAAAACCAAAAAATATTTGTTAAGGTCTTAGAATGTTCCAAACCCTGAGACAAAGTCCAAGGGGGGGGGGTATTGTGTCGAAAACAAAATAGTATATGTTTAACCACAACTTTAGTCAAAGTCTTAGAATGTTCCACACCCTTTGACAAAGTCCAATGGGGGGGTATTGTGTCGAAAACAAAATAGTATATGTTTTACCACAACTTTAGTCAAAGTCTTAGAATGTTCCAAACCCTGTGACAAAGTCCAAGGGGGGGGCATTGTGTCGAAAACCAAAAAGTATTTGTTAAGGTCTTAGAATGTTCCAAACCCTGAGACAAAGTCCAAGGGGGGGGGGTATTGTGTCGAAAACAAAATAGTATATGTTTAACCACAACTTTAGTCAAAGTCTTAGAATGTTCCACACCCTTTGACAAAGTCCAATGGGGGGGTATTGTGTCGAAAACAAAATAGTATATGTTTTACCACAACTTTAGTCAAAGTCTTAGAATGTTCCAAACCCTGTGACAAAGTCCAAGGGGGGGGGTATTGTGTCGAAAACCAAAAACTATTTGTTAAGGTCTTAGAATGTTCCAAACCCTGTGACAAAGTCCAAGGGGGGGGTATTGTGTCGAAAACCAAAAAGTATTTGTTAAGGTCTTAGAATGTTCCAAACCCTGAGACAAAGTCCAAGGGGGGGGTATTGTGTCGAAAACAAAATAGTATATGTTTAACCACAACTTTAGTCAAAGTCTTAGAATGTTCCACACCCTTTGACAAAGTCCAATGGGGGGTATTGTGTCGAAAACAAAATAGTATATGTTTTACCACAACTTTAGTCAAAGTCTTAGAATGTTCCAAACCCTGTGACAAAGTCCAAGGGGGGGGTATTGTGTCGAAAACCAAAAAGTATATGTTAAGGTCTTAGAATGTTCCAAACCCTGAGACAAAGTCCAAGGGGGGGGTATTGTGTCGAAAACAAAATAGTATATGTTTAACCACAACTTTAGTCAAAGTCTTAGAATGTTCCACACCCTTTGATAAAGTCCAATAGGGGGGTATTGTGTCGAAAACAAAATAGTATATGTTTTACCACAACTTTAGTCAAAGTCTTAGAATGTTCCAAACCCTGTGACAAAGTCCAAGGGGGGGGGTATTGTGAAAACCAAAAAGTATTTGTTAAGGTCTTAGAATGTTCCAAACCCTGAGACAAAGTCCAAGGGGGGGGGTATTGTGTCGAAAACCAAAAAATATTTGTTAAGGTCTTAGAATGTTCCAAACCCTGAGACAAAGTCCAAGGGGGGGGTATTGTGTCGAAAACAAAATAGTATATGTTTAACCACAACTTTAGTCAAAGTCTTAGAATGTTCCACACCCTTTGACAAAGTCCAATGGGGGGGTATTGTGTCGAAAACAAAATAGTATATGTTTTACCACAACTTTAGTCAAAGTCTTAGAATGTTCCAAACCCTGTGACAAAGTCCAAGGGGGGGGTATTGTGTCGAAAACAAAATAGTATATGTTTTACCACAACTTTAGTCAAAGTCTTAGAATGTTCCAAACCCTGAGACAAAGTCCAAGGGGGGGGTATTGTGTCGAAAACCAAAAACTATTTGTTAAGGTCTTAGAATGTTCCAAACCCTGTGACAAAGTCCAAGGGGGGGGGTATTGTGAAAACCAAAAAGTATTTGTTAAGGTCTTAGAATGTTCCAAACCCTGAGACAAAGTCCAAGGGGGGGGGGTATTGTGTCGAAAACCAAAAAATATTTGTTAAGGTCTTAGAATGTTCCAAACCCTGAGACAAAGTCCAAGGGGGGGGTATTGTGTCGAAAACAAAATAGTATATGTTTAACCACAACTTTAGTCAAAGTCTTAGAATGTTCCACACCCTTTGACAAAGTCCAATGGGGGGGTATTGTGTCGAAAACAAAATAGTATATGTTTTACCACAACTTTAGTCAAAGTCTTAGAATGTTCCAAACCCTGTGACAAAGTCCAAGGGGGGGGGTATTGTGTCGAAAACCAAAAACTATTTGTTAAGGTCTTAGAATGTTCCAAACCCTGTGACAAAGTCCAAGGGGGGGGTATTGTGTCGAAAACCAAAAAGTATTTGTTAAGGTCTTAGAATGTTCCAAACCCTGAGACAAAGTCCAAGGGGGGGGTATTGTGTCGAAAACAAAATAGTATATGTTTAACCACAACTTTAGTCAAAGTCTTAGAATGTTCCACACCCTTTGACAAAGTCCAATGGGGGGTATTGTGTCGAAAACAAAATAGTATATGTTTTACCACAACTTTAGTCAAAGTCTTAGAATGTTCCAAACCCTGTGACAAAGTCCAAGGGGGGGGTATTGTGTCGAAAACCAAAAAGTATATGTTAAGGTCTTAGAATGTTCCAAACCCTGAGACAAAGTCCAAGGGGGGGGGTATTGTGTCGAAAACAAAATAGTATATGTTTAACCACAACTTTAGTCAAAGTCTTAGAATGTTCCACACCCTTTGATAAAGTCCAATGGGGGGTATTGTGTCGAAAACAAAATAGTATATGTTTTACCACAACTTTAGTCAAAGTCTTAGAATGTTCCAAACCCTGTGACAAAGTCCAAGGGGGGGGGGTATTGTGAAAACCAAAAAGTATTTGTTAAGGTCTTAGAATGTTCCAAACCCTGAGACAAAGTCCAAGGGGGGGGTATTGTGTCGAAAACCAAAAAATATTTGTTAAGGTCTTAGAATGTTCCAAACCCTGAGACAAAGTCCAAGGGGGGGGTATTGTGTCGAAAACAAAATAGTATATGTTTAACCACAACTTTAGTCAAAGTCTTAGAATGTTCCACACCCTTTGACAAAGTCCAATGGGGGGGTATTGTGTCGAAAACAAAATAGTATATGTTTTACCACAACTTTAGTCAAAGTCTTAGAATGTTCCAAACCCTGTGACAAAGTCCAAGGGGGGGGGTATTGTGTCGAAAACAAAATAGTATATGTTTTACCACAACTTTAGTCAAAGTCTTAGAATGTTCCAAACCCTGAGACAAAGTCCAAGGGGGGGGGTATTGTGTCGAAAACCAAAAACTATTTGTTAAGGTCTTAGAATGTTCCAAACCCTGTGACAAAGTCCAAGGGGGGGGGTATTGTGAAAACCAAAAAGTATTTGTTAAGGTCTTAGAATGTTCCAAACCCTGAGACAAAGTCCAAGGGGGGGGGGTATTGTGTCGAAAACCAAAAAATATTTGTTAAGGTCTTAGAATGTTCCAAACCCTGAGACAAAGTCCAAGGGGGGGGTATTGTGTCGAAAACAAAATAGTATATGTTTAACCACAACTTTAGTCAAAGTCTTAGAATGTTCCACACCCTTTGACAAAGTCCAATGGGGGGGTATTGTGTCGAAAACAAAATAGTATATGTTTTACCACAACTTTAGTCAAAGTCTTAGAATGTTCCAAACCCTGTGACAAAGTCCAAGGGGGGGGGCATTGTGTCGAAAACCAAAAAGTATTTGTTAAGGTCTTAGAATGTTCCAAACCCTGAGACAAAGTCCAAGGGGGGGGTATTGTGTCGAAAACAAAATAGTATATGTTTAACCACAACTTTAGTCAAAGTCTTAGAATGTTCCACACCCTTTGACAAAGTCCAATGGGGGGGGGTATTGTGTCGAAAACAAAATAGTATATGTTTTACCACAATTTAGTTAAAGTCTTAGAATGTTCCAAACCCTGTGACAAAGTCCAAGGGGGGGGTATTGTGTCGAAAACCAAAAAGTATTTGTTAAGGTCTTAGAATGTTCCAAACCCTGAGACAAAGTCCAAGGGGGGGGGTATTGTGTCGAAAACAAAATAGTATATGTTTAACCACAACTTTAGTCAAAGTCTTAGAATGTTCCACACCCTTTGACAAAGTCCAATGGGGGGGTATTGTGTCGAAAACAAAATAGTATATGTTTTACCACAACTTTAGTCAAAGTCTTAGAATGTTCCAAACCCTGTGACAAAGTCCAAGGGGGGGGGTATTGTGTCGAAAACAAAATAGTATATGTTTTACCACAACTTTAGTCAAAGTCTTAGAATGTTCCAAACCCTGAGACAAAGTCCAAGGGGGGGGTATTGTGTCGAAAACCAAAAACTATTTGTTAAGGTCTTAGAATGTTCCAAACCCTGTGACAAAGTCCAAGGGGGGGGTATTGTGAAAACCAAAAAGTATTTGTTAAGGTCTTAGAATGTTCCAAACCCTGAGACAAAGTCCAAGGGGGGGGTATTGTGTCGAAAACCAAAAAATATTTGTTAAGGTCTTAGAATGTTCCAAACCCTGAGACAAAGTCCAAGGGGGGGGTATTGTGTCGAAAACAAAATAGTATATGTTTAACCACAACTTTAGTCAAAGTCTTAGAATGTTCCACACCCTTTGACAAAGTCCAATGGGGGGGTATTGTGTCGAAAACAAAATAGTATATGTTTTACCACAACTTTAGTCAAAGTCTTAGAATGTTCCAAACCCTGTGACAAAGTCCAAGGGGGGGGCATTGTGTCGAAAACCAAAAAGTATTTGTTAAGGTCTTAGAATGTTCCAAACCCTGAGACAAAGTCCAAGGGGGGGGTATTGTGTCGAAAACAAAATAGTATATGTTTAACCACAACTTTAGTCAAAGTCTTAGAATGTTCCACACCCTTTGACAAAGTCCAATGGGGGGGTATTGTGTCGAAAACAAAATAGTATATGTTTTACCACAACTTTAGTCAAAGTCTTAGAATGTTCCAAACCCTGTGACAAAGTCCAAGGGGGGGGGTATTGTGTCGAAAACCAAAAACTATTTGTTAAGGTCTTAGAATGTTCCAAACCCTGTGACAAAGTCCAAGGGGGGGGGGTATTGTGTCGAAAACCAAAAAGTATTTGTTAAGGTCTTAGAATGTTCCAAACCCTGAGACAAAGTCCAAGGGGGGGTATTGTGTCGAAAACAAAATAGTATATGTTTAACCACAACTTTAGTCAAAGTCTTAGAATGTTCCACACCCTTTGACAAAGTCCAATGGGGGGGTATTGTGTCGAAAACAAAATAGTATATGTTTTACCACAACTTTAGTCAAAGTCTTAGAATGTTCCAAACCCTGTGACAAAGTCCAAGGGGGGGGGTATTGTGTCGAAAACCAAAAAGTATATGTTAAGGTCTTAGAATGTTCCAAACCCTGAGACAAAGTCCAAGGGGGGGGGTATTGTGTCGAAAACAAAATAGTATATGTTTAACCACAACTTTAGTCAAAGTCTTAGAATGTTCCACACCCTTTGATAAAGTCCAATAGGGGGGTATTGTGTCGAAAACAAAATAGTATATGTTTTACCACAACTTTAGTCAAAGTCTTAGAATGTTCCAAACCCTGTGACAAAGTCCAAGGGGGGGGGTATTGTGAAAACCAAAAAGTATTTGTTAAGGTCTTAGAATGTTCCAAACCCTGAGACAAAGTCCAAGGGGGGGGTATTGTGTCGAAAACCAAAAAATATTTGTTAAGGTCTTAGAATGTTCCAAACCCTGAGACAAAGTCCAAGGGGGGGGGTATTGTGTCGAAAACAAAATAGTATATGTTTAACCACAACTTTAGTCAAAGTCTTAGAATGTTCCACACCCTTTGACAAAGTCCAATGGGGGGTATTGTGTCGAAAACAAAATAGTATATGTTTTACCACAACTTTAGTCAAAGTCTTAGAATGTTCCAAACCCTGTGACAAAGTCCAAGGGGGGGGTATTGTGTCGAAAACAAAATAGTATATGTTTTACCACAACTTTAGTCAAAGTCTTAGAATGTTCCAAACCCTGAGACAAAGTCCAAGGGGGGGGTATTGTGTCGAAAACCAAAAACTATTTGTTAAGGTCTTAGAATGTTCCAAACCCTGTGACAAAGTCCAAGGGGGGGGGTATTGTGAAAACCAAAAAGTATTTGTTAAGGTCTTAGAATGTTCCAAACCCTGAGACAAAGTCCAAGGGGGGGGTATTGTGTCGAAAACCAAAAAATATTTGTTAAGGTCTTAGAATGTTCCAAACCCTGAGACAAAGTCCAAGGGGGGGGGTATTGTGTCGAAAACAAAATAGTATATGTTTAACCACAACTTTAGTCAAAGTCTTAGAATGTTCCACACCCTTTGACAAAGTCCAATGGGGGGGTATTGTGTCGAAAACAAAATAGTATATGTTTTACCACAACTTTAGTCAAAGTCTTAGAATGTTCCAAACCCTGTGACAAAGTCCAAGGGGGGGGCATTGTGTCGAAAACCAAAAAGTATTTGTTAAGGTCTTAGAATGTTCCAAACCCTGTGACAAAGTCCAAGGGGGGGGTATTGTGTCGAAAACAAAATAGTATATGTTTAACCACAACTTTAGTCAAAGTCTTAGAATGTTCCACACCCTTTGACAAAGTCCAATGGGGGGTATTGTGTCGAAAACAAAATAGTATATGTTTTACCACAACTTTAGTCAAAGTCTTAGAATGTTCCAAACCCTGTGACAAAGTCCAAGGGGGGGGGTATTGTGTCGAAAACCAAAAACTATTTGTTAAGGTCTTAGAATGTTCCAAACCCTGTGACAAAGTCCAAGGGGGGGGTATTGTGTCGAAAACCAAAAAGTATTTGTTAAGGTCTTAGAATGTTCCAAACCCTGAGACAAAGTCCAAGGGGGGGGTATTGTGTCGAAAACAAAATAGTATATGTTTAACCACAACTTTAGTCAAAGTCTTAGAATGTTCCACACCCTTTGACAAAGTCCAATGGGGGGGTATTGTGTCGAAAACAAAATAGTATATGTTTTACCACAACTTTAGTCAAAGTCTTAGAATGTTCCAAACCCTGTGACAAAGTCCAAGGGGGGGGGTATTGTGTCGAAAACCAAAAAGTATATGTTAAGGTCTTAGAATGTTCCAAACCCTGAGACAAAGTCCAAGGGGGGGGTATTGTGTCGAAAACAAAATAGTATATGTTTAACCACAACTTTAGTCAAAGTCTTAGAATGTTCCACACCCTTTGATAAAGTCCAATAGGGGGTATTGTGTCGAAAACAAAATAGTATATGTTTTACCACAACTTTAGTCAAAGTCTTAGAATGTTCCAAACCCTGTGACAAAGTCCAAGGGGGGGGTATTGTGAAAACCAAAAAGTATTTGTTAAGGTCTTAGAATGTTCCAAACCCTGAGACAAAGTCCAAGGGGGGGGGTATTGTGTCGAAAACCAAAAAATATTTGTTAAGGTCTTAGAATGTTCCAAACCCTGAGACAAAGTCCAAGGGGGGGGTATTGTGTCGAAAACAAAATAGTATATGTTTAACCACAACTTTAGTCAAAGTCTTAGAATGTTCCACACCCTTTGACAAAGTCCAATGGGGGGGTATTGTGTCGAAAACAAAATAGTATATGTTTTACCACAACTTTAGTCAAAGTCTTAGAATGTTCCAAACCCTGTGACAAAGTCCAAGGGGGGGGTATTGTGTCGAAAACAAAATAGTATATGTTTTACCACAACTTTAGTCAAAGTCTTAGAATGTTCCAAACCCTGAGACAAAGTCCAAGGGGGGGGTATTGTGTCGAAAACCAAAAACTATTTGTTAAGGTCTTAGAATGTTCCAAACCCTGTGACAAAGTCCAAGGGGGGGGTATTGTGAAAACCAAAAAGTATTTGTTAAGGTCTTAGAATGTTCCAAACCCTGAGACAAAGTCCAAGGGGGGGGGTATTGTGTCGAAAACCAAAAAATATTTGTTAAGGTCTTAGAATGTTCCAAACCCTGAGACAAAGTCCAAGGGGGGGGTATTGTGTCGAAAACAAAATAGTATATGTTTAACCACAACTTTAGTCAAAGTCTTAGAATGTTCCACACCCTTTGATAAAGTCCAATGGGGGGTATTGTGTCGAAAACAAAATAGTATATGTTTTACCACAACTTTAGTCAAAGTCTTAGAATGTTCCAAACCCTGTGACAAAGTCCAAGGGGGGGGTATTGTGTCGAAAACCAAAAAGTATTTGTTAAGGTCTTAGAATGTTCCAAACCCTGAGACAAAGTCCAAGGGGGGGGTATTGTGTCGAAAACCAAAAAATATTTGTTAAGGTCTTAGAATGTTCCAAACCCTGAGACAAAGTCCAAGGGGGGGGTATTGTGTCGAAAACAAAATAGTATATGTTTAACCACAACTTTAGTCAAAGTCTTAGAATGTTCCACACCCTTTGACAAAGTCCAATGGGGGGGTATTGTGTCGAAAACAAAATAGTATATGTTTTACCACAACTTTAGTCAAAGTCTTAGAATGTTCCAAACCCTGTGACAAAGTCCAAGGGGGGGGTATTGTGTCGAAAACAAAATAGTATATGTTTTACCACAACTTTAGTCAAAGTCTTAGAATGTTCCAAACCCTGAGACAAAGTCCAAGGGTGGGGTATTGTGTCGAAAACCAAATAGTATATGTTTAACTACAACTTTAGTTAAGGTCTTAGAATGTTCCAAACCCTGTGACAAAGTCCAAGGGGGGGGTATTGTGTGAAAACCAAAAAGTATTTGTTAAGGTCTTAGAATGTTCCAAACCCTGAGACAAAGTCCAAGGGGGGGTATTGTGTCGAAAACCAAAAAGTATTTGTTAAGGTCTTAGAATGTTCCAAACCCTGAGACAAAGTCCAAGGGGGGGGGTATTGTGTCGAAAACAAAATAGTATATGTTTAACCACAACTTTAGTCAAAGTCTTAGAATGTTCCACACCCTTTGACAAAGTCCAATGGGGGGGTATTGTGTCGAAAACAAAATAGTATATGTTTTACCACAACTTTAGTCAAAGTCTTAGAATGTTCCAAACCCTGTGACAAAGTCCAAGGGGGGGGTATTGTGTCGAAAACCAAAAAGTATTTGTTAAGGTCTTAGAATGTTCCAAACCCTGAGACAAAGTCCAAGGGGGGGGTATTGTGTCGAAAACAAAATAGTATATGTTTAACCACAACTTTAGTCAAAGTCTTAGAATGTTCCACACCCTTTGACAAAGTCCAATGGGGGGGTATTGTGTCGAAAACAAAATAGTATATGTTTTACCACAACTTTAGTCAAAGTCTTAGAATGTTCCAAACCCTGTGACAAAGTCCAAGGGGGGGGGTATTGTGTCGAAAACCAAAAACTATTTGTTAAGGTCTTAGAATGTTCCAAACCCTGTGACAAAGTCCAAGGGGGGGGGTATTGTGTCGAAAACCAAAAAGTATTTGTTAAGGTCTTAGAATGTTCCAAACCCTGAGACAAAGTCCAAGGGGGGGTATTGTGTCGAAAACAAAATAGTATATGTTTAACCACAACTTTAGTCAAAGTCTTAGAATGTTCCACACCCTTTGACAAAGTCCAATGGGGGGGTATTGTGTCGAAAACCAAAAAGTATATGTTAAGGTCTTAGAATGTTCCAAACCCTGAGACAAAGTCCAAGGGGGGGGTATTGTGTCGAAAACAAAATAGTATATGTTTAACCACAACTTTAGTCAAAGTCTTAGAATGTTCCACACCCTTTGATAAAGTCCAATAGGGGGGTATTGTGTCGAAAACAAAATAGTATATGTTTTACCACAACTTTAGTCAAAGTCTTAGAATGTTCCAAACCCTGTGACAAAGTCCAAGGGGGGGGTATTGTGAAAACCAAAAAGTATTTGTTAAGGTCTTAGAATGTTCCAAACCCTGAGACAAAGTCCAAGGGGGGGGTATTGTGTCGAAAACCAAAAAATATTTGTTAAGGTCTTAGAATGTTCCAAACCCTGAGACAAAGTCCAAGGGGGGGGTATTGTGTCGAAAACAAAATAGTATATGTTTAACCACAACTTTAGTCAAAGTCTTAGAATGTTCCACACCCTTTGACAAAGTCCAATGGGGGGGTATTGTGTCGAAAACAAAATAGTATATGTTTTACCACAACTTTAGTCAAAGTCTTAGAATGTTCCAAACCCTGTGACAAAGTCCAAGGGGGGGGTATTGTGTCGAAAACAAAATAGTATATGTTTTACCACAACTTTAGTCAAAGTCTTAGAATGTTCCAAACCCTGAGACAAAGTCCAAGGGGGGGGGTATTGTGTCGAAAACCAAAAACTATTTGTTAAGGTCTTAGAATGTTCCAAACCCTGTGACAAAGTCCAAGGGGGGGGTACTGTGAAAACCAAAAAGTATTTGTTAAGGTCTTAGAATGTTCCAAACCCTGAGACAAAGTCCAAGGGGGGGGGTATTGTGTCGAAAACCAAAAAATATTTGTTAAGGTCTTAGAATGTTCCAAACCCTGAGACAAAGTCCAAGGGGGGGGGGTATTGTGTCGAAAACAAAATAGTATATGTTTAACCACAACTTTAGTCAAAGTCTTAGAATGTTCCACACCCTTTGATAAAGTCCAATAGGGGGGTATTGTGTCGAAAACAAAATAGTATATGTTTTACCACAACTTTAGTCAAAGTCTTAGAATGTTCCAAACCCTGTGACAAAGTCCAAGGGGGGGTATTGGTGAAAACCAAAAAGTATTTGTTAAGGTCTTAGAATGTTCCAAACCCTGAGACAAAGTCCAAGGGGGGGGTATTGTGTCGAAAACCAAAAAATATTTGTTAAGGTCTTAGAATGTTCCAAACCCTGAGACAAAGTCCAAGGGGGGGTATTGTGTCGAAAACAAAATAGTATATGTTTAACCACAACTTTAGTCAAAGTCTTAGAATGTTCCACACCCTTTGACAAAGTCCAATGGGGGGGTATTGTGTCGAAAACAAAATAGTATATGTTTTACCACAACTTTAGTCAAAGTCTTAGAATGTTCCAAACCCTGAGACAAAGTCCAAGGGTGGGGTATTGTGTCGAAAACCAAAATATTGTTACTATTTAGTTAAGAGTCTTAGAATGTTCCAAACCCTGTGACAAAGTCCAAGGGGGGAATATTGTGAAAACCAAAAAGTATTTGTTAAGGTCTTAGAATGTTCCAAACCCTGAGACAAAGTCCAAGGGGGGGGGTATTGTGTCGAAAACCAAAAAATATTTGTTAAGGTCTTAGAATGTTCCAAACCCTGAGACAAAGTCCAAGGGGGGGGTATTGTGTCGAAAACAAAATAGTATATGTTTAACCACAACTTTAGTCAAAGTCTTAGAATGTTCCACACCCTTTGACAAAGTCCAATGGGGGGGTATTGTGTCGAAAACAAAATAGTATATGTTTTACCACAACTTTAGTCAAAGTCTTAGAATGTTCCAAACCCTGTGACAAAGTCCAAGGGGGGGGTATTGTGTCGAAAACAAAATAGTATATGTTTTACCACAACTTTAGTCAAAGTCTTAGAATGTTCCAAACCCTGAGACAAAGTCCAAGGGGGGGTATTGTGTCGAAAACCAAAAACTATTTGTTAAGGTCTTAGAATGTTCCAAACCCTGTGACAAAGTCCAAGGGGGGGGGGTATTGTGAAAACCAAAAAGTATTTGTTAAGGTTTTAGAATGTTCCAAACCCTGAGACAAAGTCCAAGGGGGGGGTATTGTGTCGAAAACCAAAAAATATTTGTTAAGGTCTTAGAATGTTCCAAACCCTGAGACAAAGTCCAAGGGGGGTATTGTGTCGAAAACAAAATAGTATATGTTTAACCACAACTTTAGTCAAAGTCTTAGAATGTTCCACACCCTTTGACAAAGTCCAATGGGGGGGTATTGTGTCGAAAACAAAATAGTATATGTTTTACCACAACTTTAGTCAAAGTCTTAGAATGTTCCAAACCCTGTGACAAAGTCCAAGGGGGGGGCATTGTGTCGAAAACCAAAAAGTATTTGTTAAGGTCTTAGAATGTTCCAAACCCTGAGACAAAGTCCAAGGGGGGGGGTATTGTGTCGAAAACAAAATAGTATATGTTTAACCACAACTTTAGTCAAAGTCTTAGAATGTTCCACACCCTTTGACAAAGTCCAAGGGGGGGGTATTGTGGAAAACCAAAAAGTATATTGTTAAGGTCTTAGAATGTTCCAAACCCTGAGACAAAGTCCAAGGGAGGGGTATTGTGAAAACCAAAAAGTATTTGTTAAGGTCTTAGAATGTTCCAAACCCTGAGACAAAGTCCAAGGGGGGGGTATTGTGTCGAAAACAAAATAGTATATGTTTAACCACAACTTTAGTCAAAGTCTTAGAATGTTCCACACCCTTTGACAAAGTCCAATGGGGGGGTATTGTGTCGAAAACAAAATAGTATATGTTTTACCACAACTTTAGTCAAAGTCTTAGAATGTTCCAAACCCTGTGACAAAGTCCAAGGGGGGGGTATTGTGAAAACCAAAAAGTATTTGTTAAGGTCTTAGAATGTTCCAAACCCTGAGACAAAGTCCAAGGGGGGGGGTATTGTGTCGAAAACAAAATAGTATATGTTTAACCACAACTTTAGTCAAAGTCTTAGAATGTTCCACACCCTTTGACAAAGTCCAATGGGGGGGTATTGTGTCGAAAACAAAATAGTATATGTTTTACCACAACTTTAGTCAAAGTCTTAGAATGTTCCAAACCCTGTGACAAAGTCCAAGGGGGGGTATTGTGTCGAAAACAAAATAGTATATGTTTTACCACAACTTTAGTCAAAGTCTTAGAATGTTCCAAACCCTGAGACAAAGTCCAAGGGGGGGGTATTGTGTCGAAAACCAAAAACTATTTGTTAAGGTCTTAGAATGTTCCAAACCCTGTGACAAAGTCCAAGGGGGGGGGGTATTGTGAAAACCAAAAAGTATTTGTTAAGGTCTTAGAATGTTCCAAACCCTGAGACAAAGTCCAAGGGGGGGGTATTGTGTCGAAAACCAAAAAATATTTGTTAAGGTCTTAGAATGTTCCAAACCCTGAGACAAAGTCCAAGGGGGGGGTATTGTGTCGAAAACAAAATAGTATATGTTTAACCACAACTTTAGTCAAAGTCTTGGAATGTTCCACACCCTTTGACAAAGTCCAATGGGTGGGTATTGTGTCGAAAACAAAATAGTATATGTTTTACCACAACTTTAGTCAAAGTCTTAGAATGTTCCAAACCCTGTGACAAAGTCCAAGGGGGGGGTATTGTGTCGAAAACAAAATAGTATATGTTTTACCACAACTTTAGTCAAAGTCTTAGAATGTTCCAAACCCTGAGACAAAGTCCAAGGGGGGGGTATTGTGTCGAAAACCAAAAACTATTTGTTAAGGTCTTAGAATGTTCCAAACCCTGTGACAAAGTCCAAGGGGGGGGTATTGTGAAAACCAAAAAGTATTTGTTAAGGTTTTAGAATGTTCCAAACCCTGAGACAAAGTCCAAGGGGGGGGTATTGTGTCGAAAACCAAAAAATATTTGTTAAGGTCTTAGAATGTTCCAAACCCTGAGACAAAGTCCAAGGGGGGGGGTATTGTGTCGAAAACAAAATAGTATATGTTTAACCACAACTTTAGTCAAAGTCTTAGAATGTTCCACACCCTTTGACAAAGTCCAATGGGGGGGTATTGTGTCGAAAACAAAATAGTATATGTTTTACCACAACTTTAGTCAAAGTCTTAGAATGTTCCAAACCCTGTGACAAAGTCCAAGGGGGGGGCATTGTGTCGAAAACCAAAAAGTATTTGTTAAGGTCTTAGAATGTTCCAAACCCTGAGACAAAGTCCAAGGGGGGGGTATTGTGTCGAAAACAAAATAGTATATGTTTAACCACAACTTTAGTCAAAGTCTTAGAATGTTCCACACCCTTTGACAAAGTCCAAGGGGGGGGTATTGTGAAAACCAAAAAGTATTTGTTAAGGTCTTAGAATGTTCCAAACCCTGAGACAAAGTCCAAGGGAGGGGTATTGTGTGAAAACCAAAAAGTATTTGTTAAGGTCTTAGAATGTTCCAAACCCTGAGACAAAGTCCAAGGGGGGGTATTGTGTCGAAAACAAAATAGTATATGTTTAACCACAACTTTAGTCAAAGTCTTAGAATGTTCCACACCCTTTGACAAAGTCCAATGGGGGGGTATTGTGTCGAAAACAAAATAGTATATGTTTTACCACAACTTTAGTCAAAGTCTTAGAATGTTCCAAACCCTGTGACAAAGTCCAAGGGGGGGGTATTGTGAAAACCAAAAAGTATTTGTTAAGGTCTTAGAATGTTCCAAACCCTGAGACAAAGTCCAAGGGGGGGGTATTGTGTCGAAAACAAAATAGTATATGTTTAACCACAACTTTAGTCAAAGTCTTAGAATGTTCCACACCCTTTGACAAAGTCCAATGGGGGGGTATTGTGTCGAAAACAAAATAGTATATGTTTTACCACAACTTTAGTCAAAGTCTTAGAATGTTCCAAACCCTGTGACAAAGTCCAAGGGGGGGGTATTGTGTCGAAAACAAAATAGTATATGTTTTACCACAACTTTAGTCAAAGTCTTAGAATGTTCCAAACCCTGAGACAAAGTCCAAGGGGGGGGGTATTGTGTCGAAAACCAAAAACTATTTGTTAAGGTCTTAGAATGTTCCAAACCCTGTGACAAAGTCCAAGGGGGGGGGTATTGTGAAAACCAAAAAGTATTTGTTAAGGTCTTAGAATGTTCCAAACCCTGAGACAAAGTCCAAGGGGGGGGGTATTGTGTCGAAAACCAAAAAATATTTGTTAAGGTCTTAGAATGTTCCAAACCCTGAGACAAAGTCCAAGGGGGGGGGTATTGTGTCGAAAACAAAATAGTATATGTTTAACCACAACTTTAGTCAAAGTCTTGGAATGTTCCACACCCTTTGACAAAGTCCAATGGGTGGGTATTGTGTCGAAAACAAAATAGTATATGTTTTACCACAACTTTAGTCAAAGTCTTAGAATGTTCCAAACCCTGTGACAAAGTCCAAGGGGGGGGCATTGTGTCGAAAACCAAAAAGTATTTGTTAAGGTCTTAGAATGTTCCAAACCCTGAGACAAAGTCCAAGGGGGGGGGTATTGTGTCGAAAACAAAATAGTATATGTTTAACCACAACTTTAGTCAAAGTCTTAGAATGTTCCACACCCTTTGACAAAGTCCAATGGGGGGGTATTGTGTCGAAAACAAAATAGTATATGTTTTACCACAACTTTAGTCAAAGTCTTAGAATGTTCCAAACCCTGTGACAAAGTCCAAGGGGGGGGTATTGTGTCGAAAACCAAAAACTATTTGTTAAGGTCTTAGAATGTTCCAAACCCTGTGACAAAGTCCAAGGGGGGGGTATTGTGTCGAAAACCAAAAAGTATTTGTTAAGGTCTTAGAATGTTCCAAACCCTGAGACAAAGTCCAAGGGGGGGGTATTGTGTCGAAAACAAAATAGTATATGTTTAACCACAACTTTAGTCAAAGTCTTAGAATGTTCCACACCCTTTGACAAAGTCCAATGGGGGGGTATTGTGTCGAAAACAAAATAGTATATGTTTTACCACAACTTTAGTCAAAGTCTTAGAATGTTCCAAACCCTGTGACAAAGTCCAAGGGGGGGGTATTGTGTCGAAAACCAAAAAGTATATGTTAAGGTCTTAGAATGTTCCAAACCCTGAGACAAAGTCCAAGGGGGGGGTATTGTGTCGAAAACAAAATAGTATATGTTTAACCACAACTTTAGTCAAAGTCTTAGAATGTTCCACACCCTTTGATAAAGTCCAATAGGGGGGTATTGTGTCGAAAACAAAATAGTATATGTTTTACCACAACTTTAGTCAAAGTCTTAGAATGTTCCAAACCCTGTGACAAAGTCCAAGGGGGGGGTATTGTGAAAACCAAAAAGTATTTGTTAAGGTCTTAGAATGTTCCAAACCCTGAGACAAAGTCCAAGGGGGGGGTATTGTGTCGAAAACCAAAAAATATTTGTTAAGGTCTTAGAATGTTCCAAACCCTGAGACAAAGTCCAAGGGGGGGGTATTGTGTCGAAAACAAAATAGTATATGTTTAACCACAACTTTAGTCAAAGTCTTAGAATGTTCCACACCCTTTGACAAAGTCCAATGGGGGGGTATTGTGTCGAAAACAAAATAGTATATGTTTTACCACAACTTTAGTCAAAGTCTTAGAATGTTCCAAACCCTGAGACAAAGTCCAAGGGGGGGGGTATTGTGTCGAAAACAAAATAGTATATGTTTAACCACAACTTTAGTCAAAGTCTTAGAATGTTCCACACCCTTTGACAAAGTCCAATGGGGGGTATTGTGTCGAAAACAAAATAGTATATGTTTTGCCACAACTTTAGTCAAAGTCTTAGAATGTTCCAAACCCTGTGACAAAGTCCAAGGGGGGGGTATTGTGAAAACCAAAAAGTATTTGTTAAGGTCTTAGAATGTTCCAAACCCTGAGACAAAGTCCAAGGGGGGGGTATTGTGTCGAAAACCAAAAAATATTTGTTAAGGTCTTAGAATGTTCCAAACCCTGAGACAAAGTCCAAGGGGGGGGTATTGTGTCGAAAACAAAATAGTACATGTTTAACCACAACTTTAGTCAAAGTCTTAGAATGTTCCACACCCTTTGATAAAGTCCAATAGGGGGGTATTGTGTCGAAAACAAAATAGTATATGTTTTACCACAACTTTAGTCAAAGTCTTAGAATGTTCCAAACCCTGTGACAAAGTCCAAGGGGGGGGGTATTGTGAAAACCAAAAAGTATTTGTTAAGGTCTTAGAATGTTCCAAACCCTGAGACAAAGTCCAAGGGGGGGGGTATTGTGTCGAAAACCAAAAAATATTTGTTAAGGTCTTAGAATGTTCCAAACCCTGAGACAAAGTCCAAGGGGGGGGTATTGTGTCGAAAACAAAATAGTATATGTTTAACCACAACTTTAGTCAAAGTCTTAGAATGTTCCACACCCTTTGACAAAGTCCAATGGGGGGGTATTGTGTCGAAAACAAAATAGTATATGTTTTACCACAACTTTAGTCAAAGTCTTAGAATGTTCCAAACCCTGTGACAAAGTCCAAGGGGGGTATTGTGTCGAAAACAAAATAGTATATGTTTTACCACAACTTTAGTCAAAGTCTTAGAATGTTCCAAACCCTGAGACAAAGTCCAAGGGTGGGGTATTGTGTCGAAAACCAAAAACTATTTGTTAAGGTCTTAGAATG
Source organism: Drosophila siamana (assembly GCA_035047445.1). Lineage (NCBI taxonomy): Eukaryota > Metazoa > Arthropoda > Insecta > Diptera > Drosophilidae > Drosophila > Drosophila siamana. The sequence continues at coordinate 228,183 of JAWNPP010000114.1, read as the reverse complement.
TTCCAAACCCTGTGACAAAGTCCAAGGGGGGAATATTGTGAAAACCAAAAAGTATTTGTTAAGGTCTTAGAATGTTCCAAACCCTGAGACAAAGTCCAAGGGGGGGGGGTATTGTGTCGAAAACCAAAATATATTTGTTAAGGTCTTAGAATGTTCCAAACCCTGAGACAAAGTCCAAGGGGGGGTATTGTGTCGAAAACAAAATAGTATATGTTTAACCACAACTTTAGTCAAAGTCTTAGAATGTTCCACACCCTTTGACAAAGTCCAATGGGGGGTATTGTGTCGAAAACAAAATAGTATATGTTTTACCACAACTTTAGTCAAAGTCTTAGAATGTTCCAAACCCTGTGACAAAGTCCAAGGGGGGGGGCATTGTGTCGAAAACCAAAAAGTATTTGTTAAGGTCTTAGAATGTTCCAAACCCTGAGACAAAGTCCAAGGGGGGGGTATTGTGTCGAAAACAAAATAGTATATGTTTAACCACAACTTTAGTCAAAGTCTTAGAATGTTCCACACCCTTTGACAAAGTCCAATGGGGGGTATTGTGTCGAAAACAAAATAGTATATGTTTTACCACAACTTTAGTCAAAGTCTTAGAATGTTCCAAACCCTGTGACAAAGTCCAAGGGGGGGGGGTATTGTGTCGAAAACCAAAAACTATTTGTTAAGGTCTTAGAATGTTCCAAACCCTGTGACAAAGTCCAAGGGGGGGGGTATTGTGTCGAAAACCAAAAAGTATTTGTTAAGGTCTTAGAATGTTCCATACCCTGAGACAAAGTCCAAGGGGGGGGGGTATTGTGTCGAAAACAAAATAGTATATGTTTAACCACAACTTTAGTCAAAGTCTTAGAATGTTCCACACCCTTTGACAAAGTCCAATGGGGGGGTATTGTGTCGAAAACAAAATAGTATATGTTTTACCACAACTTTAGTCAAAGTCTTAGAATGTTCCAAACCCTGTGACAAAGTCCAAGGGGGGGGTATTGTGTCGAAAACCAAAAAGTATATGTTAAGGTCTTAGAATGTTCCAAACCCTGAGACAAAGTCCAAGGGGGGGTATTGTGTCGAAAACAAAATAGTATATGTTTAACCACAACTTTAGTCAAAGTCTTAGAATGTTCCACACCCTTTGATAAAGTCCAATAGGGGGGTATTGTGTCGAAAACAAAATAGTATATGTTTTACCACAACTTTAGTCAAAGTCTTAGAATGTTCCAAACCCTGTGACAAAGTCCAAGGGGGGGGGTATTGTGAAAACCAAAAAGTATTTGTTAAGGTCTTAGAATGTTCCAAACCCTGAGACAAAGTCCAAGGGGGGGGGTATTGTGTCGAAAACCAAAAAATATTTGTTAAGGTCTTAGAATGTTCCAAACCCTGAGACAAAGTCCAAGGGGGGTATTGTGTCGAAAACAAAATAGTATATGTTTTACCACAACTTTAGTCAAAGTCTTAGAATGTTCCAAACCCTGTGACAAAGTCCAAGGGGGGTATTGTGTCGAAAACAAAATAGTATATGTTTTACCACAACTTTAGTCAAAGTCTTAGAATGTTCCAAACCCTGAGACAAAGTCCAAGGGGGGGGGTATTGTGTCGAAAACCAAAAACTATTTTTGTTAAGGTCTTAGAATGTTCCAAACCCTGTGACAAAGTCCAAGGGGGGGTATTGTGAAAACCAAAAAGTATTTGTTAAGGTCTTAGAATGTTCCAAACCCTGAGACAAAGTCCAAGGGGGGGGGTATTGTGTCGAAAACCAAAAAATATTTGTTAAGGTCTTAGAATGTTCCAAACCCTGAGACAAAGTCCAAGGGGGGGGGGGGGTATTGTGTCGAAAACAAAATAGTATATGTTTAACCACAACTTTAGTCAAAGTCTTAGAATGTTCCACACCCTTTGACAAAGTCCAATGGGGGGGTATTGTGTCGAAAACAAAATAGTATATGTTTTACCACAACTTTAGTCAAAGTCTTAGAATGTTCCAAACCCTGTGACAAAGTCCAAGGGGGGGGCATTGTGTCGAAAACCAAAAAGTATTTGTTAAGGTCTTAGAATGTTCCAAACCCTGAGACAAAGTCCAAGGGGGGGGTATTGTGTCGAAAACAAAATAGTATATGTTTAACCACAACTTTAGTCAAAGTCTTAGAATGTTCCACACCCTTTGACAAAGTCCAATGGGGGGGTATTGTGTCGAAAACAAAATAGTATATGTTTTACCACAACTTTAGTCAAAGTCTTAGAATGTTCCAAACCCTGTGACAAAGTCCAAGGGGGGGGTATTGTGTCGAAAACCAAAAAGTATATGTTAAGGTCTTAGAATGTTCCAAACCCTGAGACAAAGTCCAAGGGGGGGGTAGTGTGTCGAAAACAAAATAGTATATGTTTAACCACAACTTTAGTCAAAGTCTTAGAATGTTCCACACCCTTTGATAAAGTCCAATAGGGGGTATTGTGTCGAAAACAAAATAGTATATGTTTTACCACAACTTTAGTCAAAGTCTTAGAATGTTCCAAACCCTGTGACAAAGTCCAAGGGGGGGTATTGTGAAAACCAAAAAGTATTTGTTAAGGTCTTAGAATGTTCCAAACCCTGAGACAAAGTCCAAGGGGGGGGTATTGTGTCGAAAACCAAAAAATATTTGTTAAGGTCTTAGAATGTTCCAAACCCTGAGACAAAGTCCAAGGGGGGGGTATTGTGTCGAAAACCAAAAACTATTTGTTTGAAGGTCTTAGAATGTTCCAAACCCTGTGACAAAGTCCAAGGGGGGGTATTGTGGAAAACCAAAAAGTATTTGTTTCTTTAGTAAGGTCTTAGAATGTTCCAAACCCTGAGACAAAGTCCAAGGGGGGGGTATTGTGTCGAAAACCAAAAAATATTTGTTAAGGTCTTAGAATGTTCCAAACCCTGAGACAAAGTCCAAGGGGGGGTATTGTGTCGAAAACAAAATAGTATATGTTTAACCACAACTTTAGTCAAAGTCTTAGAATGTTCCACACCCTTTGATAAAGTCCAATAGGGGGGTATTGTGTCGAAAACAAAATAGTATATGTTTTACCACAACTTTAGTCAAAGTCTTAGAATGTTCCAAACCCTGTGACAAAGTCCAAGGGGGGGGTATTGTGTCGAAAACAAAATAGTATATGTTTTACCACAACTTTAGTCAAAGTCTTAGAATGTTCCAAACCCTGAGACAAAGTCCAAGGGGGGGGTATTGTGTCGAAAACCAAAAAGTATTTGTTAAGGTCTTAGAATGTTCCAAACCCTGTGACAAAGTCCAAGGGGGGGTATTGTGAAAACCAAAAAGTATTTGTTAAGGTCTTAGAATGTTCCAAACCCTGAGACAAAGTCCAAGGGGGGGGTATTGTGTCGAAAACAAAATAGTATATGTTTAACCACAACTTTAGTCAAAGTCTTAGAATGTTCCACACCCTTTGACAAAGTCCAATGGGGGGGGTATTGTGTCGAAAACAAAATAGTATATGTTTTACCACAACTTTAGTCAAAGTCTTAGAATGTTCCAAACCCTGTGACAAAGTCCAAGGGGCGGGCATTGTGTCGAAAACCAAAAAGTATTTGTTAAGGTCTTAGAATGTTCCAAACCCTGAGACAAAGTCCAAGGGGGGGGTATTGTGTCGAAAACAAAATAGTATATGTTTAACCACAACTTTAGTCAAAGTCTTAGAATGTTCCACACCCTTTGACAAAGTCCAATGGGGGGGGTATTGTGTCGAAAACAAAATAGTATATGTTTTACCACAACTTTAGTCAAAGTCTTAGAATGTTCCAAACCCTGTGACAAAGTCCAAGGGGGGGGTATTGTGTCGAAAACCAAAAACTATTTGTTAAGGTCTTAGAATGTTCCAAACCCTGTGACAAAGTCCAAGGGGGGGGGTATTGTGTCGAAAACCAAAAAGTATTTGTTAAGGTCTTAGAATGTTCCAAACCCTGAGACAAAGTCCAAGGGGGGGGTATTGTGTCGAAAACAAAATAGTATATGTTTAACCACAACTTTAGTCAAAGTCTTAGAATGTTCCACACCCTTTGACAAAGTCCAATGGGGGGGTATTGTGTCGAAAACAAAATAGTATATGTTTTACCACAACTTTAGTCAAAGTCTTAGAATGTTCCAAACCCTGTGACAAAGTCCAAGGGGGGGGTATTGTGTCGAAAACCAAAAAGTATATGTTAAGGTCTTAGAATGTTCCAAACCCTGAGACAAAGTCCAAGGGGGGGGTATTGTGTCGAAAACAAAATAGTATATGTTTAACCACAACTTTAGTCAAAGTCTTAGAATGTTCCACACCCTTTGATAAAGTCCAATAGGGGGGTATTGTGTCGAAAACAAAATAGTATATGTTTTACCACAACTTTAGTCAAAGTCTTAGAATGTTCCAAACCCTGTGACAAAGTCCAAGGGGGGGGTATTGTGAAAACCAAAAAGTATTTGTTAAGGTCTTAGAATGTTCCAAACCCTGAGACAAAGTCCAAGGGGGGGGGTATTGTGTCGAAAACCAAAAAATATTTGTTAAGGTCTTAGAATGTTCCAAACCCTGAGACAAAGTCCAAGGGGGGGGTATTGTGTCGAAAACAAAATAGTATATGTTTAACCACAACTTTAGTCAAAGTCTTAGAATGTTCCACACCCTTTGACAAAGTCCAATGGGGGGTATTGTGTCGAAAACAAAATAGTATATGTTTTACCACAACTTTAGTCAAAGTCTTAGAATGTTCCAAACCCTGTGACAAAGTCCAAGGGGGGGGGTATTGTGTCGAAAACAAAATAGTATATGTTTTACCACAACTTTAGTCAAAGTCTTAGAATGTTCCAAACCCTGAGACAAAGTCCAAGGGGGGGGGTATTGTGTCGAAAACCAAAAACTATTTGTTAAGGTCTTAGAATGTTCCAAACCCTGTGACAAAGTCCAAGGGGGGGGTATTGTGAAAACCAAAAAGTATTTGTTAAGGTCTTAGAATGTTCCAAACCCTGAGACAAAGTCCAAGGGGGGGGTATTGTGTCGAAAACCAAAAAATATTTGTTAAGGTCTTAGAATGTTCCAAACCCTGAGACAAAGTCCAAGGGGGGGGTATTGTGTCGAAAACAAAATAGTATATGTTTAACCACAACTTTAGTCAAAGTCTTAGAATGTTCCACACCCTTTGACAAAGTCCAATGGGGGGGTATTGTGTCGAAAACAAAATAGTATATGTTTTACCACAACTTTAGTCAAAGTCTTAGAATGTTCCAAACCCTGTGACAAAGTCCAAGGGGGGGGCATTGTGTCGAAAACCAAAAAGTATTTGTTAAGGTCTTAGAATGTTCCAAACCCTGAGACAAAGTCCAAGGGGGGGTATTGTGTCGAAAACAAAATAGTATATGTTTAACCACAACTTTAGTCAAAGTCTTAGAATGTTCCACACCCTTTGATAAAGTCCAATAGGGGGTATTGTGTCGAAAACAAAATAGTATATGTTTTACCACAACTTTAGTCAAAGTCTTAGAATGTTCCAAACCCTGTGACAAAGTCCAAGGGGGGGGGTATTGTGTCGAAAACAAAATAGTATATGTTTTACCACAACTTTAGTCAAAGTCTTAGAATGTTCCAAACCCTGAGACAAAGTCCAAGGGGGGGGTATTGTGTCGAAAACCAAAAACTATTTGTTAAGGTCTTAGAATGTTCCAAACCCTGTGACAAAGTCCAAGGGGGGGTATTGTGAAAACCAAAAAGTATTTGTTAAGGTCTTAGAATGTTCCAAACCCTGAGACAAAGTCCAAGGGGGGGGTATTGTGTCGAAAACAAAATAGTATATGTTTAACCACAACTTTAGTCAAAGTCTTAGAATGTTCCACACCCTTTGACAAAGTCCAATGGGGGGGTATTGTGTCGAAAACAAAATAGTATATGTTTTACCACAACTTTAGTCAAAGTCTTAGAATGTTCCAAACCCTGTGACAAAGTCCAAGGGGCGGGCATTGTGTCGAAAACCAAAAAGTATTTGTTAAGGTCTTAGAATGTTCCAAACCCTGAGACAAAGTCCAAGGGGGGGGTATTGTGTCGAAAACAAAATAGTATATGTTTAACCACAACTTTAGTCAAAGTCTTAGAATGTTCCACACCCTTTGACAAAGTCCAATGGGGGGGTATTGTGTCGAAAACAAAATAGTATATGTTTTACCACAACTTTAGTCAAAGTCTTAGAATGTTCCAAACCCTGTGACAAAGTCCAAGGGGGGGGTATTGTGTCGAAAACCAAAAACTATTTGTTAAGGTCTTAGAATGTTCCAAACCCTGTGACAAAGTCCAAGGGGGGGGTATTGTGTCGAAAACCAAAAAGTATTTGTTAAGGTCTTAGAATGTTCCAAACCCTGAGACAAAGTCCAAGGGGGGGGTATTGTGTCGAAAACAAAATAGTATATGTTTAACCACAACTTTAGTCAAAGTCTTAGAATGTTCCACACCCTTTGACAAAGTCCAATGGGGGGGTATTGTGTCGAAAACAAAATAGTATATGTTTTACCACAACTTTAGTCAAAGTCTTAGAATGTTCCAAACCCTGTGACAAAGTCCAAGGGAGGGGTATTGTGTCGAAAACCAAAAAGTATATGTTAAGGTCTTAGAATGTTCCAAACCCTGAGACAAAGTCCAAGGGGGGGGTATTGTGTCGAAAACAAAATAGTATATGTTTAACCACAACTTTAGTCAAAGTCTTAGAATGTTCCACACCCTTTGATAAAGTCCAATGGGGGGTATTGTGTCGAAAACAAAATAGTATATGTTTTACCACAACTTTAGTCAAAGTCTTAGAATGTTCCAAACCCTGTGACAAAGTCCAAGGGGGGGGTATTGTGAAAACCAAAAAGTATTTGTTAAGGTCTTAGAATGTTCCAAACCCTGAGACAAAGTCCAAGGGGGGGGGTATTGTGTCGAAAACCAAAAAATATTTGTTAAGGTCTTAGAATGTTCCAAACCCTGAGACAAAGTCCAAGGGGGGGGGTATTGTGTCGAAAACAAAATAGTATATGTTTAACCACAACTTTAGTCAAAGTCTTAGAATGTTCCACACCCTTTGACAAAGTCCAATGGGGGGTATTGTGTCGAAAACAAAATAGTATATGTTTTACCACAACTTTAGTCAAAGTCTTAGAATGTTCCAAACCCTGTGACAAAGTCCAAGGGGGGGGGTATTGTGTCGAAAACAAAATAGTATATGTTTTACCACAACTTTAGTCAAAGTCTTAGAATGTTCCAAACCCTGAGACAAAGTCCAAGGGGGGGGTATTGTGTCGAAAACCAAAAACTATTTTAAAAAAAAAGTTAAGGTCTTAGAATGTTCCAAACCCTGTGACAAAGTCCAAGGGGGGGGTATTGTGAAAACCAAAAAGTATTTGTTAAGGTCTTAGAATGTTCCAAACCCTGAGACAAAGTCCAAGGGGGGGGTATTGTGTCGAAAACCAAAAAATATTTGTTAAGGTCTTAGAATGTTCCAAACCCTGAGACAAAGTCCAAGGGGGGGGGGTATTGTGTCGAAAACAAAATAGTATATGTTTAACCACAACTTTAGTCAAAGTCTTAGAATGTTCCACACCCTTTGACAAAGTCCAATGGGGGGGTATTGTGTCGAAAACAAAATAGTATATGTTTTACCACAACTTTAGTCAAAGTCTTAGAATGTTCCAAACCCTGTGACAAAGTCCAAGGGGGGGGGCATTGTGTCGAAAACCAAAAAGTATTTGTTAAGGTCTTAGAATGTTCCAAACCCTGAGACAAAGTCCAAGGGGGGGGTATTGTGTCGAAAACAAAATAGTATATGTTTAACCACAACTTTAGTCAAAGTCTTAGAATGTTCCACACCCTTTGACAAAGTCCAATGGGGGGGTATTGTGTCGAAAACAAAATAGTATATGTTTTACCACAACTTTAGTCAAAGTCTTAGAATGTTCCAAACCCTGTGACAAAGTCCAAGGGGGGGGGTATTGTGAAAACCAAAAAGTATTTGTTAAGGTCTTAGAATGTTCCAAACCCTGAGACAAAGTCCAAGGGGGGGGGTATTGTGTCGAAAACCAAAAAATATTTGTTAAGGTCTTAGAATGTTCCAAACCCTGAGACAAAGTCCAAGGGGGGGGTATTGTGTCGAAAACAAAATAGTATATGTTTAACCACAACTTTAGTCAAAGTCTTAGAATGTTCCACACCCTTTGACAAAGTCCAATGGGGGGGTATTGTGTCGAAAACAAAATAGTATATGTTTTACCACAACTTTAGTCAAAGTCTTAGAATGTTCCAAACCCTGTGACAAAGTCCAAGGGGGGGGGGGGTATTGTGTCGAAAACAAAATAGTATATGTTTTTATTTTTCCACAACTTTAGTCAAAGTCTTAGAATGTTCCAAACCCTGAGACAAAGTCCAAGGGGGGGGGTATTGTGTCGAAAACCAAAAACTATTTGTTAAGGTCTTAGAATGTTCCAAACCCTGTGACAAAGTCCAAGGGGGGGGTATTGTGAAAACCAAAAAGTATTTGTTAAGGTCTTAGAATGTTCCAAACCCTGAGACAAAGTCCAAGGGGGGGGGTATTGTGTCGAAAACCAAAAAATATTTGTTAAGGTCTTAGAATGTTCCAAACCCTGAGACAAAGTCCAAGGGGGGGTATTGTGTCGAAAACAAAATAGTATATGTTTAACCACAACTTTAGTCCAAAGTCTTAGAATGTTCCACACCCTTTGACAAAGTCCAATGGGGGGGTATTGTGTCGAAAACAAAATAGTATATGTTTTACCACAACTTTAGTCAAAGTCTTAGAATGTTCCAAACCCTGTGACAAAGTCCAAGGGGGGGGATTGTGTCGAAAACCAAAAAAGTATTTGTTAAGGTCTTAGAATGTTCCAAACCCTGAGACAAAGTCCAAGGGGGGGTATTGTGTCGAAAACAAAATAGTATATGTTTTACCACAACTTTAGTCAAAGTCTTAGAATGTTCCAAACCCTGTGACAAAGTCCAAGGGGGGGGTATTGTGTCGAAAACCAAAAACTATTTGTTAAGGTCTTAGAATGTTCCAAACCCTGTGACAAAGTCCAAGGGGGGGGTATTGTGTCGAAAACCAAAAAGTATTTGTTAAGGTCTTAGAATGTTCCAAACCCTGAGACAAAGTCCAAGGGGGAGGTATTGTGTCGAAAACAAAATAGTATATGTTTAACCACAACTTTAGTCAAAGTCTTAGAATGTTCCACACCCTTTGACAAAGTCCAATGGGGGGGGTATTGTGTCGAAAACAAAATAGTATATGTTTTACCACAACTTTAGTCAAAGTCTTAGAAGGGGGGTATTGTGTCGAAAACCAAAAAGTATATGTTAAGGTCTTAGAATGTTCCAAACCCTGAGACAAAGTCCAAGGGGGGGGTATTGTGTCGAAAACAAAATAGTATATGTTTAACCACAACTTTAGTCAAAGTCTTAGAATGTTCCACACCCTTTGATAAAGTCCAATAGGGGGGTATTGTGACACTCGAATATATATAGACTAACTTAGTGTATAATTTGAGCCTCTTCAGTTCTTCAATTATTGATGTAATTTCATTAGTTTGATTACTATTTCCTGCTGATTGAGAGGCCATTAAGAGTTGTAGACGTTCAACCAACTCATTTGGATCATCCCAGTACGCATAATTTGGCTTATTCATGTCAAGTCTCATGAACCCAGATCCGGATACACTTGCGTTGGAGCGTTTTGGGTGTAGACTCAGCTGAGGGTGATTTAGCTAAAAAAGCGGCTTTATGATTTTTGTATATTTGAGAGCCCTTGTGACAGTTCTTTACTTAACCATTTGGTTAAAAATTTCTTCGGAATACACTAGTTTTAAATAAAATTTCTCTATATATTGCTAATTTACTGTGCATTATAATTTTCTGGATGATGATGGAATATTAATGAATATAATCCTGTAGGAGCTGCCAGTTTTGACCATCATCAAATTCAATCTTATTATTAGAAACATTTATGAGGCTATTCCCCAACATTAATTGCCCACTTGCATTTTTGTATGGTCCATATGTCTTATCCAATGTAAATTCTCGTGTCAGTTCACTGATATTTTAATTTTTTTGGAGTCTGTTCATGGTGTGATGATGAAGTTGATATTGAAACTGGTGTATGAGATGGATATCTTGATGTGGAATACTTAGGTTTAATTTTTCGAGCTATCTTCATGGTGGGGTACTTGATGTGTGTTTAAAGGTGAAGATACATGTGAGTATCCAGGACCCGGAAGCTTTCTTGATGTGCTAGGTGTGGATGCATCTTGTAACACAAATGATGTATACTCTATAGCTGGTTGAGAATAGAATTGTTTACATCATCATCATCATCATCATCATCATCATCATCATCTTCATCATCATCGTCATCATTGTATGCTAAAAGTTTCTTCTTTTTCATATGTGGTGTACTAGCAGTGGTGTTTTTTGGGTTTTTATAGGTTTGTTTAGTTTGTAGTTCAGCTTTCACATTTTTAGGTATCATATATTGTATTTTTTATTATCATTAACAAGTTCATTTAAGGGTTCAGTAATAGGCTTGAATGTTTCCTCCAGTCCAATTGTGTTAAGACCTTTGAGTTGTTTAATCTCCGAATTTTTTTTTTAAAGCCTTTCGACTCTTAGTCAATTGAGATAAAATATTTTTATTCATTGTACTCAAATTTGAAATTATGGTAAACGGATATTCTTTTAAAGACCAGGCCTGGTAAATTCTGAAAATAAAATACCCAAAATATACCCCTACATCTTAATTTATAAAAAAATATATTTATTTATTTAGTATTTATTTTATTTATTTATTTTTTTTTTTTTTTGCAGAAGGGCTGAAATTTGATTAAGTTCCTAATTACGTGTTGAAATTAATAACAGATTTAAATTTATATATATATATATTTTTTTTTTTATTATTATTATTATTATGATATAATTTTTAATACAATAAAGAAATTATAAATTTATTTTTAAAGTAATATCAATATTCTCATCCTCCGTTTTTGTTAAAAAATAACATTTTTTTATTTCAAAGTCTTTGAGGATATCCTCATCGATATCATCAAACCTTGAGGGGGGAACACGTTAAATTCCTCCAACTCAATCATTATATTTGTACCAAATTTACCCTTCACCCGTTTGGCTGACAGCACTTTGAATTCCTTATTATTAGGTAGTTCCTTTAATGGGAGTTTCCTTTTTAAGCGCCTTGACTTAAAGGCGCTCATTAAAGGGATCCTGCTCATATATACTTCAGGAGAGCATCGAAATCCTCCTGATTGATTTCTACAATAGGTATATTGACCTCTCCGAAATCAATTGCCGTATCGATTGTGGGGGTGCTGTTGGTGGTACTGCTGCTAGTGGTAATGTTATTGGTGGTGCTGGTACTGGCGTTCATGCTGATGGTGCTGGTGATTTTACTGGTGATGGTGCTGGTGATGGTGCTGGCGCTGTTCACTGACTGATATTTTCTTCAAAGAGCTCCCGGATTTTATACCCAACAACGACAAAGAATTTCCCCTTCCATCTTTATTTAGTTTTACGAAAATGTTCAAGTGATGACATATAAGGGTTCAGTTCATTTCACAAATCTCAAGTGTGTTTGTAAATAGTACGTAGAGTGTTTATGAATCCAACACCAGCTTTAGCTGCATCAAAAATTGAAGACACAAATGTCCACAGTTAACAGTCCCAAATTTTTGGAAACTCTGATAATTATAGTTGATGTTTTTTCCAAAATATCTGAGTACTTCTAGGGGGGTTGTAAATTTCCAAAACTATCGAAATAATATGCATTCAATCCTCTTTTGTAATAAGCCACCCAATGTGTTCCTTTTGATGATGAGTCTGGTAAATTTATTATTCCACACTCATTATGTAGTGGGTATTTGGGTAATTCATCTTTCATATAAACCCCCCGAAAATGTGGAATATATCCATTCGCAAACCTCATTATATCAAAGTTCGATAAAGCCCTTTTGGGTAGCTCGCTTATCAGTTTTTTTGACTGCGTTGTTTATTTTTTTTTTTTTTTTTTTTTTGATTATGTTTGCTCAATGATATTCCATATCCTTTTTTATATGGTTGTAAATACAATCCCGCCCCCAACGCAACTGTTTCCATTTTTTTATTGTGTCTCTTGTTTTCTTCAAGATGTTGTTTTGCCATCTTTGCATTGTTAATAGATTTAACGATTGCAGCACTGCCTGACACTAAACTACCCACAGCACTGAGGGCTGTTAAAATTGGTACAAGTGGTAAGAAACCACCTACTTTCGGTACATTTATAACACGCGGAATTACCACATTTTTCTTACATCCCATTGAACTTGATATTGCTTTGCGTGCAACTTTTATGGCATTCAATATGTCGAGGGGTTTTTTCTTTTTCAACTCCTTGGTAGCCTTTTTGATTATTGTAGCAAGAGTCGTTTTTGCTCCTTTCCTCCCCTCCTGTTTTACCCCCATTCCAAACTTTTTCTTCGCTTTAATCATATTCGTTACAAAATAAGCTGTTGCTCTCTCACCAAGACTACTATCCCACGCTTTTACACGATTCCAAGCCCTATCAATTAAAACAGAGTCAGCCTTATGTCGTTCACTCAAGTCCTTACTCTTTGAATATGCAATATCGTGTTCCCTACAAGCTTCATCTAATGGATTAATTCCACGATCACCGCGTGCTAAACGTTCTGCTAACTTTGTGCCAGGACCACAGAAATTGTAACCAGGTATATGAGCCTCAAAGGGTAGAGCGTTTATTATATTGTTTACAAGACCACTGCCCTCTTTGATATTCGATTTATGATTAAACCGATTATAAAAATGTTTGCCCATTTTATAACGACCTCAATCATCAAACGTTTTTCATTGAATGAAGTACTTCATACATTAACATGCGATTATTAAGACAAAATAAAAGTATCATAGTTCGAAACATTGAGGGTGATGGCTATGGTAAGGAAAATCAACATCCTCGTCATAGTACTTTGCTACCCAACACAATTCGGGCTTTGATTGTTGGCCATCAAATGTGGGAAAACCAATGTGATGCTCAGTCTTATAGAGAGTCCGAATGGTCTCAAATTTGAAAACATTTATGTATTTTCAAAGAGCTTATACCAACCGAAATACGAGTACTTGGAAAAACTTATCAAACCAATACGAGGAATGGGTTATTACACATACTCTGCAAATGACACAGTTTTACCACCGCAGGAAGCTAAAAATAATTCTATTATGATATTTGATGATGTAGCATGTGAAAAACAAGATAATATCCGAAGCTATTTTTGTATGGGTCGACATAAGAATATTGATCCATTTTATTTGTGTCAAACGTATACACATATATCTAAACATTTAATACGTGATAATGCCAATTTCATTATAATGTTTAAACAAGATGATTTAAATATGCGACACATCTATCGAGATCATGTAAATAGTGACATGGATTATGGTACATTTATGGAAATCTCACGAAAATGTTGGGAGGAAAAATTTGGATTCCTATTAATCTCTAAGGATGATAATATGAAAACTGGACGATATAGAAAAGGATTTGATCAATTTATTATAGTTGAATAACTTATCATATAAGTATAATGAGACAAGGTAAAAAGGACAGTTCAGATCTATCCATCAAAATGTCGACATCATTAACAATTGCATTAAATGGAAACACGTCAGTTTTAAGTGAAAATTTTTTCCCTCAAATTGAATTGAAACATAATTATGAGTGTGCGCTTATAGACTTTTATGTATACAATTCTATACCAAACGTTGATGAAGGGAACAATCTATTCCATATTGGAGATAAGGTCATAGAAATTCCCGTAGGATCATATGAACTTGAAGACATTAAAAAATATATTATTAAACAGCTTAAAGAATATAATCTTCATGAGACTATAAAAATTCAAAGTAACAACAACACACTTCAAGTTCAAGTTTCAACTAAATCTGAAACCATATTTTTTGATCGTGAGCGAAGTATCGGAGAGCTATTTGGATTTAATAAACGTGTATTATTACCGCATGATAAAGAAATTTACACCTCGGATAATCCAGTTAATATTTTTAAAATAAACACAATTAGAGTGGAATGTAACATTATCAGTGGTTCATATGTGGGAAATAAACCAAATCACGTGCTTCCGAATTTGGAATAAATGTTCCTCCAGGATATAAAATGAATATAACACCAAGAAACTTAATTTATTTACCTGTCAACACTAGAGAAATAAGCACACTTGAAGTGCGCATAACTGATCAGGACGGAAACCTAGTTAACTTGCGTGGAGAAACTATATCCATTCGACTACACTTACGGCCAGCAGGATGATTATTTATAATAAAAAGTTAGGTCATTATACCACACCCCACATTAGTGAATCTAAAGCTGAAGTGAAAGCATCGACATCATCTCAACGGTCTTACTCAACGACCTGTTCTAACATTAAAAAATAAATTAATTTTAAAATCGCTAGGATTTAATATTCAATAAAGTTATTGACATTACTAAAATCCAAATGAATGAGATTTTTTTCGTGCAAGATACGCCTCTCAACGATGAGAGTATCAGGAAAAAGGAATATCACACTTATTACCCATATCAACAAAACTTCAAGACAAATGATGAAGTTCGCATCACGATACAGAACCAAGATTTGTATGTACTGCCTTGTAAGAGTTTTCTCCACTTTGAAGGTACACTTGACAAAATTATTAACGCAACTACAGGAGCAAGCAGCACACGTGATGTTGCAGGTCTGCTCAGAAATAATTGCATGGCCTATTTTCTGGATGAAATAAGATATGAACTAAATGGATGTGAAGTGGATAGAACACGGTTTACTGGTATTACATCAACTCTCAAGAATTTTCTCTCAATCGGACAACAGGAATGTGCTATTTATCGTAATGCTGGGTGGAGCGGAGGAGAGAGTATACCCACTAGAGGTCATTTCAGCTTTTCTGTACCATTAAAAATGTTAATGGGATTCGCTGAGGACTACAAAAAAGTTATACTAAATTGTAAACACGAGCTCGTTCTCTTGCTATCCAAAAACACTGATGATATGTATTTAAAAACAGTTGGAAATATTCCACATAAAATTGACATTCATAATGTTAGCTGGAAAGTCCCTCATATTGTTCCCAGTGATGGTACTAAAATTAAAATGTTTAATGTAGGGAGTATAATAGGGAGGCTCGTGCACTTCTATCTCCATTGGAATTTAAGTCAAAGGCACCTATGGTTGTTGTTGATCTGTCGTATCAGAATGAGACAGTCAAGTCAGGACCGATTGATGTTAAAATTTCCACCGAACTAACTGCAGCAAGCGAGATGAATACAAAAGCTTATTGCCTTCTCATTCATGATCGTCTAGTTGAATACACTCCGATGACTGGATTAGTTCAACGTCTCGTGTGAGGACTTTTTAGAAACTTTTGGTCATTCAATTTTGGTATGCAATAGAAGCAGACGTTCACGGATTTTGGAGGAAAAATAAATTTTCTAAGAAATGTTTTCATCCGACAAGAATACGAACAAAAACAACAACATGAACAACAACAACAACAACAACAACATCAACAAAACTATCACGCCTATCACAAGCAGCATTACAATTAAAGAAATTGTAACCAGAATCAATAATTTCCTGACAATATTTAAAGAGAAAATTTTCCCCCCTGACGGAATCATTAAACTATTTTCATGCCAGATTAGGTGATGGGACGGTTGTCTCCAATGTTCATGGAGAGCATTTTACATCTTGTTGTTGAGCCAACAATAACGCAGAGCTTGGATTGGATACATGTGGCTGTTATTTCTTTACGCTACGCTGTCAAAAATATCTAAAAATTATAAAAATGTATTTAAATTTAGAACATCGTTACTAAACAGAATTTGAAAATAATAAAAATAAAATCATATTACAAAGAAAACAAACATACATCTATTTTTATTTATTTATTTATTTATTTATTTATGTTTGTTGGGAAATGGTAAAATTGGTACACTCCCCCGTCCCTTTTCGGTTCGTCAGCGCTTCGTCCATTGTGCGTCGGCGGTTCGTCGGCGGTTCGTCAGCGCGCTTCGTCCCATGTGCGTCGGCGGTTCGTCGGCGGATCGTCGGCGATGCGTCCACGATGCGTTGGCTGAAAACGATCGCTTGCGCCCCGTCCCTTTTCGTTTCGCCAGCGCTAAGTGGAGGCTTGCGGTCCGTCCCTCGATGCGTTGGCTGAAAACGATCGCTTGCGCCCCGTCCCTTTAGTTTCATCACGAAACGTCCACTATGCGTTAATTTGTTGACAAATCTGTGTTGGCGGTCCAATGCAACACGATCGCTCCCTCACACCCGTATCCCTATCGTCCATCCATTTATTATGGCCCTGACATTCCTTTTCGATTTGTTGACAAATCTGTAGTGCTCGCTTGCGCTCCGTCCCTTTTCGATTTGTTGACAAATCTTTTATGCCAAGTGGGCGCTAGCACCCCGACCCTTTTCGCTATGTTGGCGGCCCAATTCAACACGATCGCTCCCTCACACCCATATCCCGTTGACGTCCCGTTATATAAACAATCTATTATCACACCTCACACCACAAAAGTATTAGGTCATAATCCATTTATTATGACCTTGACGTTTTTGACAGATTGACAGCTAACCCTAATTAATTGCATTTTTATTACCCTCTTGACATGTGATCGTAATTAAATTCATAATGTATGACACCCATTAACTGGCGGCAGAGTTAGGTTTTCTTATACTACTTCGTTGGCACTGGCGATGTATGGATGCGGTAATGTGTGGCCTTAACTTATATGTACTTGACGGAACCATTAAACTATTTTCATGCCTGATTAAGTGATAGAACGGTTGTCTCCAATGTACATGGAAATGTATTTAAATTCAGAAAACACAATTTGAAAAATAATAATAAAATAAAATCTTATTTCAAAGAAAACAAATATACATGTATTTTTATTTATCTATATTGTTGGGAAATGGTGAAATTAGTACATTCCCTCCATTTCAGTCCTCGTTCGTAACGATCAAAAGCGAAAAGTAACATTTCAACCAATGTGTTGAAAGACGTAATCCTTTTCGTCTTTGACGAGTTGATGGGCGTTCGAATACATTTGAAAATGGTGGGATATAAGAGTGTTCGTATCGTGTCTCTTCGTTCATGTGGTTTTCATTTTCGTTCGAGATCGCTTGTGCCCCGTCCCTTTCCGGTTCGTCATCCCTTCGTCCCATGTTGCGTTGGCGTTGGCGGAAAATTATCACTTGCGCCCCGGCCCTTTTCGATTTGTTGAAATATCTGTTATGCCTTGTATCCCGAGTCCGTTTTCGTTCCTTGCCCGTCGTCGTCAAGTGGGCGCTTACACTCGTATTCGTTTCGTATCGCGACCTTATCTTAACTACGTTCTCGTCTCTTTTCGTTACCGCCAAGAGGGCGCTAGAGTTAACATGCCCCTCTCCACGGCCACAGGGAGAGAACACAGACCCGGCAGCTGCAAGCCTGGCGCCGATGGACAACAACAAAAGTCGCCAATGCAAGAACTTTGACGAACACACACACATTCTTGACTTCATTGTAATAAAGTCTCAGTCTTATTTTGTACTCTAAGCAACACAGTCGTTTGTTTGCAAGTCTTCCTTCCAGCATTTCGTAAAGCGATACTCGCACACGAGATCCCCTCTACCCCCTCGGTCACAAGACTGTAACTGGCGCAGCCGAACTACGAACAAGGGATTAACCATGCCCACTACGCTTATCGTTCTAATTTCTTTGTAGGCTGAGGTGAGTGAACAGGTGACAGCGGTGGTTGTGGAAACTTTTAGTAGCGAAATTATTATAATACATACATACATTTAAACATAATAATGTGCAAATAAAGCAAACAAAATCAAATTCTAAATGCCACGCAAGCGACCGTGTATGTGTACATCAAACGCTGATAAGGCACCGGGTTCGCTTGTGCGGGACAATTTACAACTACTCTACCAACAAGTTGTTGTGTGCGATGACCGTATATGTGTACATCAAATGCTGATAAGGCACCGGTATCATCTATACACAGGAGCTCAAAAAAAAAAAAAAAAAAAAAAAAAAAAAAGAAGGGAAAAATGAAATGAAAAATTGGCAAATAGATCAAAAACTCGACATCTCAAACCACTGTGTGTGGCGACCGTGCGTGTGTGCCGGAGATCACTAGGTGTGCGTGTGTGAGAGAGTACGGGTATGCTTTTTGTGTATTTCATCAGAATCGTAATTTCATCACTATGCTAACATTGCATCAGCCTACAGCTACTTTGCGATCGACTGTTGTGGTCGTGCATTTATGAGAACAACCGTTAGGACGCGACGACGGCCTGGCGCCGCTGTCGTCGAGTGTGTTTCGTAGTTTAAGAGGAACTGTTCTGTCGCGACCGTTCTGTCGCGACAACAGCCTGGCGTCGCTGTCGCCGAGTGTGGTTCATTGTGCACCCAAGAAGAATATTTAGAGGACAGATCAGTCGAACATTAGACTTCGTTGTGATCAGAACTCGCTGCGCAAGAACAAAAAATAACAACGTGCTTTCAAATATCACCGACGCGCCAATGTGTACATCAATCGCCTACAACGCAACGGGACAATCCACACACAGAGGTTTACAAAGATAAATGTAAGTTATGTGATTAACGACCGTATATGTGTACAACAATCGCTGTTAAGGCACCGGGATCGTTTCCATTTAACAATTTACATGATTTGCGTTCATGAAATACATAAAAACAAGAATACTATAAAAAAAAAAAAAAAAAAAAAAAAAAAAAAAACGGAAGAGTAAATTAAAGCTGCACAAATATTATACAAAAAAAAAATTAAATAAAATAAATAACATACACAGTGATACTGTTCCCTTCGGCAAATTTCAAGTAAACATGTGTGTATTCGTGTTACTCCGCTTGTGAAATTCTTGTTGCGTCGTTGTGCAGTGGCTGCCACTAAGAGCTGACGACGCGCCAGAGTGGCGGAGCGACACTTGATGTCGCGTTGGCCTGCACACTACTGAATTCTTGAATTCTTCTCAGGAAACAACAAAACATTCCACGAACAACTTAACGTTTATTGTTGTCACATGTTCACTAACCTCCAAAAAAAAAAAAAAAAAAAAAAAAAAAAAAAAAAACGTTATATTGAATATTTACTAAATCACATACATTACAGTTGAAGTCGATAACATCCACAAAAACAACAAAGGTTTAAGGAAACACAGCAGCACTACACGAATGGCATAAAACTTACACTAAAGCACAGGGAAGCAAGGGTAGCGAATACATACTACAGGTTTTCTTTTACTTTGAAAAAAAAAATACATACAAATTTTCTTGCACCCAAACATAGATACATATACATAGTATCACTTATTATAGTACACCATATTACCACACTAATATACAAACGAAGTCGTGTACCAAATATACACACCCAAAATTTATCCTACACAAAAAAAAAAAAAAAAAAAAAAAAAAAAAAAAAAACACATAGATATAATTAATATACATATACTTAATTACTACTTTACATTATAACTATTTTATATTACACTATATACATACCATTTGTTCTGAATACACGTAAATGTTAAAAAAAAAAAAAGATTAGGTCTAAGGAGCGAGGCCAGTCTATCTGAGACAAGGAAAACAATAGAAACAAAAGACAAAGACCAGCTAATTCAATCCCAAAGCAATAGTCTCACCAACGCTATGGATTCCGGTAACGCATCAGGGCCACTAAGTCCCACCCTTAGCAATTCATTAACTTCCACAAACACAAGCCTGAATCTACCACAACTACTAGCCCTTGTTCATCAACTACCCACCTACGAAGGCCCACCTGACAATCTTGACAGATTCATAGGTAGAGTAGAACAACTACTTTTGTTAGCCGGATCAGTGAACCAAGCAACTTGCGGACAGTACTTACTAGGAACTATCCGTGACAAAATTAAAGGCAGGGCGGACGAAGCACTGAGTGTCTGCGATGTACTCCTCAGTTGGGATGACATTAAAGCAAACCTCAAGCGACTATACTTCAGCAAAAAAACGGAAGAAATGCTTGTTAGAGAACTACATAATCTTCCGGACGGACTCAGCATGGGGAAATTATATTACACAGCCACTAAAATAAGAAGTGAATTAATGTCCCTGGCCAGAGAAACAGACCCTAGTGAACACTCACTCACAACCAAACGTGACCAATATGACAGATTCTGCCTTAATACATTCCTATTTGGATTAAGGAACCCACTTAGGTCAGCCATTAGGAACCAAAGACCAGAGACAATCGAGAAAGCATACGAGTACGGACAGATCGAATTGAATTTTTCTAGAAACCTGAATAAATGCCAAGAAAACCAACGACGCGACAGCTCGACATACAGGAATCACCCATATGCGAAAGGAACAAATACAACATAAGAGTTATAATAAGTAAACAAAATGTAACGTTAGCCTTAGATGAACATACTTATGAATCATGTTATACTTTAAACACAATACACATGTTTAACATTATGATAAACATTATTGAAGAAAAAAATTGTTAAATTCAAAATATCGTCGGAGTTCGTGGCGTACACTAACAACACGTCGCCTGGCCACCTGTCTCCGATCCGGCCATTCCCCCTCCGTGGCCTTCTCTTCGGACTGGGGGGGAGGAGTTAACATGCCCCTCTCCACGGCCACAGGGAGAGAACACAGACCCGGCAGCTGCAAGCCTGGCGCCGATGGACAACAACAAAAGTCGCCAATGCAAGAACTTTGACGAACACACACACATTCTTGACTTCATTGTAATAAAGTCTCAGTCTTATTTTGTACTCTAAGCAACACAGTCGTTTGTTTGCAAGTCTTCCTTCCAGCATTTCGTAAAGCGATACTCGCACACGAGATCCCCTCTACCCCCTCGGTCACAAGACTGTAACTCTAGCGCCCTATACCTTTTCGTTATGATGACGAACCTTCGCGAGCCAATACAACACGATCGCTACTACACGAGCACTATCGCACCTCGGCAAGTGGGCGCTAGCGCCCTAAAGTTTTTGACAGATTGACAGCTAACCTTAATTAATTGCATTTTTATTACCCTCTTGACACGTGACCGTAATTAAATTATGACACCCATTAACTGGCGGCTGAGTTAGGTTTTCATACTACTGCCAAAAGATCCAAACAAGGTGCCTGATGTTTTAGATTTTGCAGTGACTTGTGGGGTAAACAGAAATCTAATACATATTGAGAAAGATCTGCTAAGGAATAGCTCGAACGATGAACTGACTGTAAAGGAGAGGTGAATCATAACTTGTTGTTGAGCTCGGGTGAAGTCATTTAAGGAGCTATGGGAGCATTTTCCCACAGCATCCATGACGACACAGACCACTGCGCTACTCCACATCAACCTATCCCAGAGGTTCGTCTGAGTGGCAATATACTAGTTGTAGTTAATAAAGTCAAATACCTCGGCTTACCACTTGACAGAAGATTAACATGGGCTGAACATGTCACTGCGAAAAGAAAAAGTTGAGTCTGAAACTTCGGCAGATGAGGTGGTTGCTGGGCTACAGATCCCACTGCTGTCATTCACGTTATACTATTTATTTATTATCTTTAAATAGATATATTGTAAATAAAATTTAAATATTTAAAAAAATGTATTGTAATTTTTTATTATAATTAACAAGTTAATGTATGGTTCAGTTATAGCCTTGAATATTTCCTATTAGTATTAACCTCTTAGATTTGCTGAATCTCCGAAAATTTTTTTAAGGTATTTCGAAAGGTGGGAAAAAATATTTTTATTCATTGCACTGAAATTTTGAAATTATGAAACTTGATAGAACGAAATCGGTATTAAAGTTGTGCGGTTGTTTATATTCTGACAAAATATTATATATATACACATATATATGTACTTAAACATATATGTGGTGAACGGTTTTATACACCAGGTCTGGCAAAAGGATCCGATATGGATATCAGCTGAAATTCTGAAAATAAAATACTCATATACCCACAAATAAAATAATTGTGTTTATTTATAAAAATCTGTTTATTTATAAAACTTTATAATTTAAAAAAGCTGAAATTTGATTAAATGAATCCCTAGTATCTCAAGATCGATATTAGAATAAAGAAATTTACAAATTTATTTCTTAAACTACATCTCATCGTCTGTTTTTATTGATCGTCATTAAAATCATCAAATCTCAATGGTAGGTAAACATTATAGTTGTCCAACTCAACCTTGGTACCAAATTTTACTTTCGTCGACTTGACATTAAATGCTTGGTTTGTTCGGAGGTCCTTAAACAGCATTTTTCTCTGTAAGCGCATTGAATTAAATTAATGGATCCTTCTCAATGTCCATGTGGAGAGCATTGAATCCCTCTTGGGTGATTTTATTTATTTCAATAATCTCAACTGTGTTTGTAAAAAGTAAGTACAGTGTTAACGAATCAAACTTTTATAATTGTACTTGATGTTCTTTGTAAAATATCTTACTACTTCTAGGTATGCTATAAATTTCCAAAACTATCGAAAGAATATAATTGCAGAACTACACACTGAATTAGACATTGCTTGACGTGCAATTTTTTTGGCGTTCAGTATGGCAGGGTGTTTTTTCTTTTTCAACTCCTTGGTAGCCTTTTTAATTATTGTAGCAAGAGATGTTTTTACTCCTTTCCTTCTTTCCCGTTTGACCACCATTCCAAACTTGCATCGCTTTTGTCATATTCGTTATAAAATAACGATCACCGCGTGCTAAACGTTGGATCCAGGTATATTATATATATTGTTCACAAGACCACTTCTTTGAGTTCGATTTATGGTTAAACAAGTTATAAAAATGTTTGCCCATTTTATAATGACCTCAATAATCAAACGTTTTTCATTGAAAGAAGTACTTTTTCATGGTTAGAAACATTGAAGGTGGTGGACATTGGAAGGAAAATCAATATCATGATTTAGTACTTTGCTACCCAACACAATTCGGGCTTTGATTGTTTGTGGAAAAACCAAAGTGATGCTCAGCCATATAGGGAGTCCGAATGGTCTCAAATTTATGTATTTTCAAAGAGCTCATAGCAACCGAAAATCTTATCAAACCAATACGAGGAATGGGTTATTACAGATACCTTGCAAATGACACAGTTTTACCACAGCAGAACGCTAATAATAATTAGCAGCTCAGCCCAGTGATCGTCTAGATCGTTCTCAATATGTATTAGATTTGTATGTACCCCGCAAGTCACTGCAAAATCTTAAACATCAGGCACCTTGTTTAGTGTATTCGAGCTGGGTAGCGGGTATCTCAGTCTCGCACTCGACTGTAGCTTTCTGACTTATTTTGAATTGTCCGAGTACTACGTGATCAAAATATATATAATAAAAGTGACATAGCAAAATGAACTTGCTCCCCCGTTTAAATATAATGAAATATACCGAAAAGTTTATGTGGTATTTTCTGCATATTTGGTATATTTATTTCTCATTAAATCCTGACTATCTTCTACTATCTGTTCTTAAAATGTTTCTTCTTCCAAGTTTTTCATCAGATCGCAACCAAAATTTCGGAGATTTTCTAGACAGCGTGGCACATACTCGAATATAGGGCCAAGCCACTAATATAGGGTCTAGCTCTTATAGTCTCTGAGATCTTACTGTTTATACAGAAGGGTTTGGGAGCGGACAGATATCAAAACTTGATTTGTACGGATATATCCAACTACGACTAGCCAATTTAATTTGCATTGCAAAATTATTGGGAAGCAATCAATAGGTTTCGAAAGACACTATTAATGGTCGTTTCGAATTACTTTACGCCATTTTAAATTTTATTATTATTATTTTATTAAGACAAAGAATTTTAAATCATTACATTTAATTTGAATTATATGTAATCCATAAATTTGTTAAATTGAAATCTAGAGCGGCAGAAACCCTTCAATGCTGGCAGAGACTGAAAATATATAATATATGAGTCCTAATTATTTAAAATTTGCATTATCATACACATTGGAAAAATAGCTATTACTAAAATAGTCATCTCACAGCTCTTTTCTACATAGATACCAATAATTGTAGTGCCAACAACAGCTCCCCAACGGCACCACATTAGACTTATGCATAACGCCTTTGCTCGCAGATAAGTCGGTACAAATTCGAGAAGTGCACCACCAAGAAGACTGATAACGACACCTGGTAAAGCTATAAATAAAATAAAACTAAACAGTTGCAGCCAACGGCCTGTCACAAAAATTAAAGCAAAACCACAAGAAGATGAAATGACAAGAGCGGCAATAAACATTGCCTTTCGAGGCAAAAAAAAGCATGAACCAGCAAATATTGTAGAGAATAATATAGGTTAATCCTAATATTAACGAATCATTAAATCCAATAAATCCATCATTGCATGCCTGTACGTAAAAACATATTATTTGGAATTTAAATATAAATTTCAAATACAACTTACAACGACTAGGTCCTCCTCACTATCTTGCAAATCATTTGAAGACGTTTTGAAAAGAATTCCACAAAAGGTCATTTCAGTCTTATCATCTTGCCGCATGTTTGATCTATTGCGCATTGCGGTAAACCAAATTCCTAATCCATTTGCACTATGTGCATAAAAAATTAGGTTTCAGAAATTATATTCTTATAATTAATTTTAACATACACCAAGCCCAGACTAAACATGACTGAGCAACTACCAACGTAAAACCCGACATAAGGCTTTCGAAATAAAGGCATAGCATCGTTAATCATTGTCTGAATAATGTTATTTGCTCGTTTCTGACGTCCCACACCTGTGGATTCTTGAAATTTTTGCATCAAAGCCACTTGTTCAGGGTTCAAATGACGTCCTGTATTTTTCACACTTATCCAATCCATTACTGCCAAACCTTGCTTTGTGTCGCCAATCATAAACAGAAATTTTGGACTTTCTGGCATTTGGAGCAAGAGAAAAAAAGCAACTAGACCGGGCAACATAAACATGCAACCTAGTAGCCTCCAGGGTCGAAAAGACCAACTTCTTATAAGAGTAAACTCAAAATCCATTACACTAGACGATAGAAATAAAGTTGCCCATGATGGACAATAAAACATTGCGAAGCCTGTGAACATATACATATGTGTGACTGCACGAGCTAAAATCTGCTTATTACAAAATTCACTAAGGTACGTCACAGCAACAAAACTGGGACCCGCAACACTATATATAAATATGTAAAAGTTAAATAAATAAAAACGAATTAACAAATACTTACAATATACCCGTTAAAAAGCGCATAGCAAAGAAGCTTGTGAAACTAACCATAAACATGGATATTACTGAGCATAAATTACTTATGGAAATTGTGTGCAATAAAATCCACCTTCGTCCCATTTTGTCCGTAATATATCCCCAAAAGTATGATGAGCAAATTATGCCCAAAAAAGCAGCTGCTGTAATTGATGATAATTGTACAAGGCTCATACGTAAATCACATACAGCTGACGGAGCTATGATACCCATCCCCATTGTCTCATGGATGGTTAACATCTGAAGTAACCCAAGAGTAAGCATAACATAGCAGTGTACTTTTCCAAAACCTGAAATAAACTTTGGTAATTAATTTTAGTAATTATTATAGTGTTCAGTTTTACCAATTTGTTCCATCACAGTATCAAACTCATTTAGTTGCATATTCATTTTGACCTCCAATTCAATGAATATACAATTTTAATATTACAGATTTTAATGCCTTTTGAATAATAAAAAAAATATATGGCCAACTAGATATATCTGTTTTAGGTATAAAACGACATATTGTACTTAAAGCCAAATAGAGAATAAAAATTTTCCCATTAAACACTTCATCTTATGAAACTGGAATAATAAATACAATCTACACGACATTTAAATGGATCATTATAATTTTAAGTTGGTGGTATTAGGGGCCATAGCAATAAACGAATAGCATATGTTTCACAATAATTATTTTAAGGAGCTATGCTGCAAGTTACTTAAGATATACATTTCTTGGCGTAATCATTTCATGTCAACCACTTAAAAATGCTGTTTTTGCCGGTTATACAACGACATAAGAAAGTATTCCACTTGACCATTAGAAATGCTATGTAGGGGTGGTGCAATATTATCGTCAAAGTTATTGGTAGGCATTGTTACTATTATCTGTGACTTTCACGCTGAAGAAGTTTATTAGCTGAAGTCGCGCTGGCCAGAAATCTTCGATTGTGCTAGAAGAAATTTTTGCATTCGGATTGTATTCCAATGGTATTGTCAATGGCTGATGGTCGGTAAAGATGTTTATCTTATTGACCCCATATGTGTAATTTGCAATAGTTTGGCTAATGCCCAAATGATAGCTAAAATAGCTCTCTTTTACTTGACTTCTCTGCCCTTCAATGTTCTTGAGAGAATCGTAATCAGACTTCCCTCTTGGAAGAGCACCGCGTCTATGCGACATTGGCTGTAGTGTGGATAACTAATTTGACGTGTTTTTACTTAAGAATGTTGCATTTCTTATGAAACCCTTGTTTTTGAACTTTGATGAACTGCACCATTATGTTTCGCGATCTCTCTTACTGAGTATTCCATTCTCTGCTATTAGGATATTTCAGATTGACCTTGCTTCTTAAATGAAACATTTGTAATAGACTTCCGATTTTGGATTTGGAAAGTCTTGAATACTTTTGTCTGCTGTTGCTGTTGTACCCTTACAGTTAAGTTTAAACCCAAGAAAGCTCACTATCTTATATCTTAACAAGTAGGAAAGCTACAGTCGAGTGTGCTCGACTGTGATACCTGCTACCCAGCTCAAATATACTAAAATATACCAAAAAGTATTTTTGGTATATTTGGTATATTTGTACATTCATATTCCATTACATCCTAAATATCGCATAAAGTATAAAATATACCATGCACGATCACATTGTTCACCAAAAACACTCCACGTGCAGCTGCCTATGGATTTTCCCATAAAAAACTGTTTTCTGAATAACATCCTACCAAATTCTCGGGAATCATCAAGACTGCTATAATCTTCATATGTACGAAAACTGGAGACTCTATCTTTAAAATTGCGCTAGTAAATCGTTTTTTTGTCAATTTTTGGGGGCGGAAGGGGCGTGGCAAAAATCAAAAATAAACTTGATCTGCGTAGGACATACACCAATACTGGTACCATGTTTGAAATCTCTAGCTCTTATAGTCTCTCAGATCTAGGGGTTCATACAGACAGACGGACAGACGGACATGGCTACATCGACTCGGCTAATGACCCTGACCAAGAATATATATACTTTATGGGGTCGGAAATGCTTCCTTCTGCCTGTTACATACATTTCCTGAAGTCACAAAGCTATAATACCCTTCTACCCTATGGGTAGCGGTTATAAAAAGGGACAAACTTTCTACAGACACCTTCATTACACGTTTCCTACGTGAGCTTCATTATCTTCCGAGAAGATGACCATGTTGTCAACATAAAGATAGCAAGACCTGAGGATCTGCTCTTGCAAGATAACGTTGATAGTCCTTTGTAAGATGCGGGCATTCTTCAGATCAAAGAGCGAAATTCTTACTACCGACCTTTTATTGAGAAATTAGTTTTCTCGCATTTATATAAATGCATTTATATAAATGCGAGAAAACTAATTTCTCAATAAAAGGTATGGTATATTCGGCATGGAATATTTGTCGGGTACCGTTCTTCCATTCAGCTTGCGAAAATCCATTAATAATCTCATATTTTGGTTACCCACTTCATCCTTTGTTATCTATAATCTATTCCTATTTTATAGCATTTTTAAGAATTCATCTCTAACAGATGGAGGCGCGTCTGAGCAATCGGCGTTAGTAAAATTTACATCAGCGCAAGAGGCTGGCAGGCTTCCGAACCCCATTTAGGCAGCCCGGAGGCCGGACCCAGCGATGCTTCTGCCTGTTTTAACTTGGTTGAACTTATTTCATTCCCTTTCTTCTTGGCTTTTTGAGAAGTTGGCCGCGAAAGCATACCTTTCAACTCTTGCGCGAGCGTCAAAGCCGGCGGAATGTCTTTGGCCTTTGGCACGTCCTTAAGATTGCGCTTGAGCCATGATATAAAGATCAGTAATACAGTGTCGCGGAACTTCTCACATAATCCATTATCCGGCTCTTATGACATATTGACTTTATAGGTCAACAATGTGAGCTTCTTCTCTACTTCAACATAGTATTATAGCAGTGATAGGCCCCTTGCCTTAAGGTACCTAGATGTTGTTCTATAATGTAGATTGGTTTGTTTATTCCTTTACGTTAAGTCAAGACGATTTATAATCGCATTAAATAAGCAAAGTGCCAAATGATGGCAGCACCGCATATGTGGAATTAAGAATGAAGAAACAAGAGAGAAAGCTACAGTCGAGTGTGCTTGACTGTGAGATACCCGCTACCCAGTTCGAATATACTAAAATATACCAAAAAGTATATTTGGTGATTTTGGTATATTTGGAATAAAGTTTAAAATGTGCCATACATGGTCACACTGTTCACTAGAAACAAACCACGTTCAGCTACCTATATATTTTTCCATTCAAAACTGTTTCTTAAATAACTTCCAAGCTTTTCATCCGACCGCCTCAGCACAGAAGTTGCGACGAGGGCGAGAGTCCTCAAATGAACGGCGCCACCAGAAAATGTTTTGTTGAATACGGCCGTTTGGCCTGCCTAATATAATTGGTGACTGATGGCAATGCCAGACGGATTCTAAAATTCCAAGAAGTTATTAAGATGCACTATACCAGGAACCGTTTAAAAGCTCTTAATATTCACAGTAGTTTTCATGCAGACTCCCGGTTGTTTATAAATGCGGGTGGTGCTGTTAAGATACCGGTTGATCTCCTGAATGAGGCTGGTCTAGCACTGCTCCCGCATTTGGTAAAAGTTATGACCTTCCATAAGGCATCAATAATAAATTTCGAATTATTTGCAGAGTATATGATAGTCAAAGTACGCAAATAGATTTGCAATCGTTAAAAAGAATATGTCGACAATCCATGCGAATTTAAAAGAATTTTATAAAACTCATTGTGATTCCAAAACAACAAAAATGAGTGAGTTCCAGAAGAAAGATAATGGATGGACATGACACGAATCAAACACATTAAACTACCATTGAAATAAAAGAAAAAAGAGATTATATTCAGAATAATGATACGTTTTATCCCCGCTACCCATAGGGTAAAGGGATATTATAACTTTGAGACTTCAGGAGATATGTATGTAACAGGCAGAAGGAAGCATCTCCAACCCTATAAAGTATATATATTCTTAGTCAGGGGCACCAGCCAAGTTGATATTGCCATGTCCGTCTGACCGACTGTCTGTGTGTCCGTCTGTCTGTCTGTCCGTATAAACACCTGGATCTCAGAGGCTGTAAGAGCCAGAGATTCCAAATTTGGTACCAGTATTGGTGTATGTTCTACGGAGTTAAAGTTTATTTAATGATTTACAAACGCAGTTTAAAAGATAGAGTCTTGCATTTTGGTATTTACAAAGACAATGACAGTCTTAATGATTCCCGATATGGATGCAATCGTATGAAAAACTTGGAAGTTATTTAAGAAACAGTTTTGTATGGGAAAATCCATAGGCAGCTGCACTTGGTTTGATTCCGGTGAACAATGAACAATTTTAAACTTTATTCCAAATATACCAAATATACTTATTGGCATATTTTAGCATATTTGAGCTGGGTAGCGAGCATCTCACAGTAGAGCTTATCACCTGTAGCTTTATGACTTGTTGTTTTTAAGTGGGCGATTATCATGAAGTTACGATATATTGGGAAGTAAATATGGAACTTAATTTTGTCAAAACAATTCCTTCTCAACTTACGCTCCACAAAGTTTCTAAACGCGGTATCAATGAGCAAGTTACCATTTTTAAATGGATCACAGGAACATGAGATCTTGACGACATGAGAAATATTCAAACTAAAATAAATGAATCAACAAAATAAAATTAATTCTCCAATCTTTAAAGATGTACCTAAAGTATCAAACACTTAAAGAAATATAAATTTGTATTAAAAAAATTTCGACTTTAATTTTTATCAATTGATCTACAAAATTTGCTAAAATTGGCTAAAAAAAATTAAACTATATTTTAATTGACCTTTTAGAGGTTTAATCTTTTTCAATTATACTATATAAAGGTTTAATCATAATCTATATAAAATATCCCACTATTAACTATTACTGTAAGTTGTACCATGCAAAAGCCATAGTTCAGAAAGATGGAAAATGACCAGTAAACAACAAAGTTGATATACAGTTGATATACCATACAGACAGGCAGATAGACGGACAGACGGACATGACTATATCGACTCTCCTGAAGATCCTGACTAAGAATATATATACTTTATGAATATATATGCTTTATATATATATTAATACATATTATGGCTTATGGGTTTTAACAATTTAACAAAGTAAGTATAGGCCTGAAAGAAAGCTTCTGGCCGCTAAGCCATCTAAAGCTGTGAGTCTCAGCTGGTCCTCGAAGAAACGGCGCCACCGGCAAATTTTTCGTTTAACATGGCCAATATATCTGGTGACTGGTGACAATGAAAGACGGATTCTAAAACTCCAACAAGTTATTACGATGCACCATACCGGGAACACAATTTATAAAATCTCATTTTTATTTATTAATTCTTTTTTATACTAAAAATGTTAAAAGCTTAATTAATCGCTGCTAATATTCACGGTAGTTTTCAACCAGACACCCGGTTAACTCTATTAACTAATGGATACAAGGGACGTATCCTTTACTTCTTATTTATAAATGCCGAATTATTTGCAGTGCATATGCTAATAAAAGAGCATAATACGCAGGTGGATATGAAATCGTCCCAAAGTAAAAATTACCATGGCGACAATACTCACGTATTTAAATGAATTTTACAAAACTAATTGTGATTCCAAAACAACAAAAATGAGTGAGTTCCAGGAGAAACACAGTGGATGGACAATGACAATCATCAGGCTGGAGTTGAACATGCTCCAATGTGATCCATTGAAAGGCTTCACCGAACACTTTGAGCTCCCATTAAAATTAAAGAAGATAAAAGGGATTCTGAGTGTTCGGAATTATTTCCGCGCTAAAACCATCAGAAAGACCTGAGAGATATAGCAGTTATAGAGTCAACATTTCGCACCCTATAATCCACTGAAGGATTTCGAGAAGCAAAACCCTCACATAAGTTTAAATGTGTTTAGGTATGATGAGGAACATAATAGAGTGATTGGCCCTCTTTTCACCAGTGGAGTGGAGTTAGAGCACCACATCAATTTATTGTCCATTGATGGACCATCCACTGGAGTTCGCGGACACATTGTGTGGATAAAAAATATGTCTGCGTAAGCTTAAACATTAGAAAACTCAATAATCCACAAATATTTACTCCAAATAGGAAGTCAACGCATTTGACGTTGGTTTTGCAACCAATGTCCGTGGTATTCCTCGAGAGAGGGTCAATCGACATGCGGAGAGATAGAGTCATGTCGTTGCTGAACCTCCAAATATGGATGCGGCGGATCTATTTTTCGAGAATCATCATCGAGAACTCCAAGTACCATTCACGGTATATGCAGATTTTGAATGCATTCTGCAACCTTCCGTTAAGATTGTAAGATCATCTGTAGTATTTGCATACTAAATAAAGTGTGCATTTGCCTCAGGTTTAGATAAGTTTGTCATAAGAACGGGAAAAAAATGTTGCTAGTACTTTCGTTGCTAGCCTTACATCCGATTTGTCTGAGTTATATAAAAACTACATGAAGCATGTGGTACCATTTTAAATGAGTGCTCATGAGTCATTTGATGTCGATGAGGCAGTTAACTGTCACATTTTTAAAGGAGTTTTAGGAAATGACAGAGTGAGAGAACACTGTCATTTGACTGGTCAATATAGGGGCTCTGGACATAGATTTTATAACTCAAATCGTTTTTGTTTGTTTGCTTAAAGATATTCAAAATACAAATTTTTACAATTTTCCCCAAAAAAAATACAAATTATTATGTTTTTCACAAACAAAAATGCAAATTTTCAATTTTTTCACAAAGAAAAATGCAAATTTACATGTTTTTTCCCAAAAAAATGAAAAAATTCAATATTCATTCTTTTGCTTTTTTTGCCTCCAAAAAAATTGGAAAAATGCCCAAAAATTTTTTTTTTCTTTGTTTGTTTTACGGTTTTCCCCAAAAAAATACAAATTTTTATGTTTTTCACAAACAAAAAATGCGAATATTCACGTTTTTGCCCAAAACAAATTAAAAAATTCAACATTCAAAATTTTGCGTTTATTTTCTCCAATAAAATTGGAGAAACGTACAACAATTTTTTTTTCTTCGTTTGTGTTACGTTTTTCCCCAAAAAAATTCAAATTTTTACGCTTTTCACAAACCAAAATGCGAATTTTCACGTTTTTAACCAAAACAAGTAAGAAAGCTACAGTCGAGTGTGCTCGACTGTGATATACCCGCTACCCAACTCAAATATACCAAAAGGTATTTTTTTGAATATTTTGATATACTTGGTATATTTGTACATTCATATTCCATCACATCCTAAATATCGCATAAAGTATAAAATATACCATGCACGGTCACATTGTTCACCATAAACACTCCACGTGCAGCTGCCTATTGATTTTCCCATACAAAAATGTTTTCGGAATAACTTCCAAGTTTTTCATCCGATCGCGACCAAATTCTCGGGAATCATCAAGACTGTTATTATCTTCATATGTACCAAAACTGGATACTATCTTTAAAATTGCGCTAGTAAATTTTGTTTTTCCATTTTAGGGGGCGGAAAGGCGCGTGGCAAAAATCTAAAATAAACTTGATCTGCGTACGACATACACCGATACTGGTACCATGTTTGAAATCTCTAGCTCTTATAGTCTCTCAAATCTAGGGGTTCTTACAGACAGACGGACAGACGGACATGGCTACATCGACTCGGCTGATGACCCTGACCAAGAATATATATACTTTATGGGGTCGGAAATGCTTCCTTCTGCCTGTTACATACATTTCCTGAAGTCACAAAGCTATAATACCCTTCTACCCTATGGGTAGCGGTTATAAAAAGGGACAAACTTTCTACAGACACCTTCATTACACGTTTCCTACGTGAGCTTCATTATCTTCCGAGAAGATGACCATGTTGTCAACATAAAGATAGCAAGACCTGAGGATCTGCTCTTGCAAGATAACGTTGATAGTCCTTTGTAAGATGCGGGCATTCCTCAGATCAAAGAGCGAAATTCTTACTACCGACCTTTTATTGAGAAATTAGTTTTCTCGCATTTATATATTCGGCATGGAATATCTGTCGGGTACCGTTCTTCCATTCAGCTTGCGAAAATCCATTAATAATCTCATATTTTGGTTACCCACTTCATCCTTTGTTATCTATAATCTATTCCTATTTTATAGCATTTTTAAGAATTCATCTCTAACAGATGGAGGCGCGTCTGAGCAATCGGCGTTAGTAAAATTTACATCAGCGCAAGAGGCTGGCAGGCTTCCGAACCCCATTTAGGCAGCCCGGAGGCCGGACCCAGCGATGCTTCTGCCTGTTTTAACTTGGTTGAACTTATTTCATTCCCTTTCTTCTTGGCTTTTTGAGAAGTTGGCCGCGAAAGCATACCTTTCAACTCTTGCGCGAGCGTCAAAGCCGGCGGAATGTCTTTGGCCTTTGGCACGTCCTTAAGATTGCGCTTGAGCCATGATATAAAGATCAGTAATACAGTGTCGCGGAACTTCTCACATAATCCATTATCCGGCTCTTATGACATATTGACTTTATAGGTCAACAATGTGAGCTTCTTCTCTACTTCAACATAGTATTATAGCAGTGATAGGCCCCTTGCCTTAAGGTACCTAGATGTTGTTCTATAATGTAGATTGGTTTGTTTATTCCTTTACGTTAAGTCAAGACGATTTATAATCGCATTAAATAAGCAAAGTGCCAAATGATGGCAGCACCGCATATGTGGAATTAAGAATGAAGAAACAAGAGAGAAAGCTACAGTCGAGTGTGCTTGACTGTGAGATACCCGCTACCCAGTTCGAATATACTAAAATATACCAAAAAGTATATTTGGTGATTTTGGTATATTTAGAATAAAGTTTAAAATGTGCCATACATGGTCACACTGTTCACTAGAAACAAACCACGTTCAGCTACCTATATATTTTTCCATTCAAAACTGTTTCTTAAATAACTTCCAAGCTTTTCATCCGACCGCCTCAGCACAGAAGTTGCGACGAGGGCGAGAGTCCTCAAATGAACGGCGCCACCAGAAAATGTTTTGTTGAATACGGCCGTTTGGCCTGCCCAATATAATTGGTGACTGATGGCAATGCCAGACGGATTCTAAAATTCCAAGAAGTTATTAAGATGCACTATACCAGGAACCGTTTAAAAGCTCTTAATATTCACAGTAGTTTTCATGCAGACTCCCGGTTGTTTATAAATGCGGGTGGTGCTGTTAAGATACCGGTTGATCTCCTGAATGAGGCTGGTCTAGCACTGCTCCCGCATTTGGTAAAAGTTATGACCTTCCATAAGGCATCAATAATAAATTTCGAATTATTTGCAGAGTATATGATAGTCAAAGTACGCAAATAGATTTGCAATCGTTAAAAAGAATATGTCGACAATCGATGCGAATTTAAAAGAATTTTATAAAACTCATTGTGATTCCAAAACAACAAAAATGAGTGAGTTCCAGAAGAAAGATAATGGATGGACATGACACGAATCAAACACATTAAACTACCATTGAAATAAAAGAATAAAGAGATTATATTCAGAATAATGATACGTTTTATCCCCGCTACCCATAGGGTAAAGGGATATTATAACTTTGAGACTTCAGGAGATATGTATGTAACAGGCAGAAGGAAGCATCTCCAACCCTATAAAGTATATATATTCTTAGTCAGGGGCACCAGCCAAGTTGATATTGCCATGTCCGTCTGACCGACTGTCTGTGTGTCCGTCTGTCTGTCTGTCCGTATAAACACCTGGATCTCAGAGGCTGTAAGAGCCAGATATTCCAAATTTGGTACCAGTATTGGTGTA
The DNA here is from genome assembly GCA_035047445.1 of Drosophila siamana. Lineage (NCBI taxonomy): Eukaryota > Metazoa > Arthropoda > Insecta > Diptera > Drosophilidae > Drosophila > Drosophila siamana. Next base: position 192,946 of record JAWNPP010000114.1, on the reverse strand, counting down.
TGTTCTACGGAGTTAAAGTTTATTTAATGATTTACAAACGCAGTTTAAAAGATAGAGTCTTGCATTTTGGTATTTACAAAGACAATGACAGTGTTAATGATTCCCGATATGGATGCAATCGTATGAAAAACTTGGAAGTTATTTAAGAAACAGTTTTGTATAGGAAAATCCATAGGCAGCTGCACTTGGTTTGTTTCCGGTGAACAATGAACAATTTTAAACTTTATTCCAAATATACCAAATATACTTATTGGCATATTTTAGCATATTTGAGCTGGGTAGCGAGCATCTCACAGTAGAGCTTATCACCTGTAGCTTTATGACTTGTTGTTTTTAAGTGGGCGATTATCATGAAGTTACGATATATTGGGAAGTAAATATGGAACTTAATTTTGTCAAAACAATTCCTTCTCAACTTACGCTCCACAAAGTTTCTAAACGCGGTATCAATGAGCAAGTTACCATTTTTAAATGGATCACAGGAACATGAGATCTTGACGACATGAGAAATATTCAAACTAAAATAAATGAATCAACAAAATAAAATTAATTCTCCAATCTTTAAAGATGTACCTAAAGTATCAAACACTTAAAGAAATATAAATTTGTATTAAAAAAATTTCGACTTTAATTTTTATCAATTGATCTACAAAATTTGCTAAAATTGGCTAAAAAAAATTAAACTATATTTTAATTGACCTTTTAGAGGTTTAATCTTTTTCAATTATACTATATAAAGGTTTAATCATAATCTATATAAAATATCCCACTATTAACTATTACTGTAAGTTGTACCATGCAAAAGCCATAGTTCAGAAAGATGGAAAATGACTACAACAAAGTTGATAATGTAAAAACACCTTTTATTTGGTCACTTTAATTACATGGTTGTAATCAACAAATACATCGTACTTCAATAAAAACGACAAAATATTAAATTATTTAAAAGAAAAACAAGTTTGAAGGCTTCAGCCGAGTGTGCTCGACTGAGACATATATCAAAAATCTTAAATGAACTTGATCTGCGTAGGACATACACCAATACAGGTACAAAGTTTAGTATCTATAGCTTGTATAGTGAGACCTGAGATGTGGGTGTTCATACAGACAGGCAGATAGACGGACAGACGGACATGACTATATCGACTCTCCTGAAGATCCTGACTAAGAATATATATACTTTATGAATATATATGCTTTATATATATATTAAAACATATTATGCCTTATGGGTTTTAACAATTTAACAAAGTAAGTATAGGCCTGAAAGAAAGCTTCTGGCCGCTAAGCCATCTAAAGCTGTGAGTCTCAGCTGGTCCTCGAACAAACGGCGCCACCGGCAAATTTTTCGTTTGGCATGGCCAATATATCTGGTGACTGGTGACAATGAAAGACGGATTCTAAAACTCCAACAAGTTATTAAGATGCACCATACCGGGAACACAATTTATAAAATCTCATTTTTATTTATTAATACTTTTTTATACTAAAAATGTTAAAAGCTTAATTAATCGCTGCTAATATTCACGGTAGTTTTCAACCAGACACCCGGTTAACTCTATTAACTAATGGATACAAGGGACGTATCCTTTACTTCTTATTTATAAATGCCGAATTATTTGCAGTGCATATGCTAATAAAAGAGCATAATACGCAGGTGGATATGAAATCGTCCCAAAGTAAAAATTACCATAGCGACAATACTCACGTATTTAAATGAATTTTACAAAACTAATTGTGATTCCAAAACAACAAAAATGAGTGAGTTCCAGGAGAAACACAGTGGATGGACAATGACAATCATCAGGCTGGAGTTGAACATGCTCCAATGTGATCCATTGAAAGGCTTCACCGAACACTTTGAGCTCCCATTAAAATTAAAGAAGATAAAAGGGATTCTGAGTGTTCGGAATTATTTCCGCGCTAAAACCATCAGAAAGACCTGAGAGATATAGCAGTTATAGAGTCAACATTTCGCTCCCTATAATCCACTGAAGGATTTCGAGAGGCAAAACCCTCACATAAGTTTAAATGTGTTTAGGTATGATGAGGAACATAATAGAGTGATTGGCCCTCTTTTCACCAGTGGAGTGGAGTTAGAGCACCACATCAATTTATTGTCCATTGATGGACCATCCACTGGAGTTCGCGGACACATTGTGTGGATAAAAAATATGTCTGCGTAAGCTTAAACATTAGAAAACTCAATAATCCACAAATATTTACTCCAAATAGGAAGTCAACGCATTTGACGTTGGTTTTGCAACCAATGTCCGTGGTATTCCTCGAGAGAGGGTCAATCGACATGCGGAGAGATAGAGTCATGTCGTTGCTGAACCTCCAAATATGGATGCGGCGGATCTATTTTTCGAGAATCATCATCGAGAACTCCAAGTACCATTCACGGTATATGCAGATTTTGAATGCATTCTGCAACCTTCCGTTAAGATTGTAAGATCATCTGTAGTATTTGCATACTAAATAAAGTGTGCATTTGCCTCAGGTTTAGATAAGTTTGTCATAAGAACAGGAAAAAAATGTTGCTAGTACTTTCGTTGCTAGCCTTACATCCGATTTGTCTGAGTTATATAAAAACTACATGAAGCATGTGGTACCATTTTAAATGAGTGCTCATGAGTCATTTGATGTCGATGAGGCAGTTAACTGTCACATTTTTAAAGGAGTTTTAGGAAATGACAGAGTGAGAGAACACTGTCATTTGACTGGTCAATATAGGGGCTCTGGACATAGATTTTATAACTCAAATCGTTTTTGTTTGTTTGCTTAAAGATATTCAAAATACAAATTTTTACAGTTTTCCCCAAAAAAAATACAAATTATTATGTTTTTCACAAACAAAAATGCAAATTTTCAATTTTTTCACAAAGAAAAATGCAAATTTACATGTTTTTTCCCAAAAAAATGAAAAAATTCAATATTCATTCTTTTGCTTTTTTTGCCTCCAAAAAAATTGGAAAAATGCCCAAAAATTTTTTTTTCTTTGTTTGTTTTACGGTTTTCCCCAAAAAAATACAAATTTTTTATGTTTTTCACAAACAAAAATGTGAATATTCACGTTTTTGCCCAAAAAAAATTAAAAAATTCAACATTCAAAATTTTGCGTTTATTTTCTCCAATAAAATTGGAGAAACGTACAACAATTTTTTTTTTCTTCGTTTGTTTTACGTTTTTCCCCAAAAAATTCAAATTTTTACGCTTTTCACAAACCAAAATGCGAATTTTCACGTTTTTAACCAAAACAAGTAAGAAAGCTACAGTCGAGTGTGCTCGACTGTGATATACCCGCTACCCAGCTCAAATATACCAAAAGGTATTTTTTGGAATTTTTGATATACTTGTTATATTTGTACATTCATATTCCATCACATCCTAAATATCGCATAAAGTATAAAATATACCATGCACGGTCACATTGTTCACCATAAACACTCCACGTGCTGCTGCCAATGGAATTTCCCATACAAAACGGTTTTCTGAATAACTTCCAAGTTTTTCATCCGATTGCGACCACATTCTCGGGAATCATCAAGACTGTTATTCTCTTCATATGTACCAAAACTGGAGACTCTATCTTTAAATTGCGCTACTAAATCGTTTTTTTTTAATTTAGGGGCGAAAAGGGGCGTGGCAAAAATCAAAAATAAACTTGATCTGCGTATGACATACACCAATACTGGTACCAAGTTTGAAATCTCTAGCTCTTATAGTCTCTGAGATCTAGGTGTTCATACAGACAGACGGTCAGACGGACAGACGGACATGGCTATACCGACTCGGCTGGTGAGCCTGGCCAATAATATATATACTTTATGGGGTCGGAAATGCATTCTTCTGCCTGTTACATACATTTCCTGAAGTCACAAAGCTATAATACCCGTCTACCCTATGGAAGCTGGTATAAAAATTAAAAATTCAAAATACCATTTTTTTGCGTTTTTTCTCCAATAAAATTGGATAAATGGCCAAAAATTGTTTTTTTTTTTTTTGCTTGTTTTACGGTCTTCCCCAAAAAAATACAAATTTTAACGTTTTTCACAAACAAAAATGCGAATATTTATGTTTTTTCCCAAAAAAATGAAAAAATCAACATACATTCTTTTGCTTTTTTTTTTTCAAAAAAATTGTAAATATGGAAAACAAAAAATACAAATTTTTACGTTTTTCACATACCAAAATGAAATGAGTTAAAATATCAAATAGTTTTTTTTGTTTGTTTGTTTTGCTTAAAGATATTCAAAATATAAATTTGTGCGGCTTTCCCCAAAAAAATACAAATTATTACGTTTTTCACAAACAAAAACACAAATTTTAACGTTTTTCACAAATAAAAATGCGAATATTCATCTGTTTTCCCAAAAAATTAAAGAAATCAATATAGATTATTTGCGTCTGGTTTTCTTCAAAAAAATTGGAAAAATGACAAACAATTTTTGCTACTTTGTATGCTTTACGTTTTTCACAAAAAAAAATACACATTTTTTCGTTTTTCATAAACCAAAATGCTTATTTTCATGTTTTTAACCAAAAAAAATAAACAAATTCAATATACCATTTTTTTGCGTTTTTTTTTTCCAAAAAAAATTGGAAAAATTCCCAAAAATTGTTTTTTTTTCGTTGTTTTACGGTTTTTCCCAAACAAATACAAATTTTCATGTTTTTCACAAACCAAAATGCGAATTTTCATGTTTTCAACAAATTAAAAACTTCTATATACCATTTTTTTTTCTTTTTTTTTCAAAAAAATTGGAAAAATTCCCAAAAATTGATTTTTTTTTTTGCTTGTTTTACGGTTTTCCCCAAAAAAATACAAATTTTAACGTTTTTCACAAACAATAATGCAAATTTTCATGTTTTTTCCCAAAAAAATAAAAAAAATTCAATATTCATTCTTTTGCTTTTTTTCTCTCCAATAAAATTGGGAAAAATGTCCAACAATTTTTTTTTCTTTTGTTTGTTTTACGGTTTTCCCCAAAAAAATACAAATTTTTATGTTTTTCACAAACAAAAATGCGAATATTCATGTTTTTGCCCAAAAAAATGAAAAAATTCAACATTCAAAATTTTGCGTTTATTTTCTCCAATAAAATTGGAGAAACGTACAACAATTTTTTTTTCTTCGTTTGTTTTACGTTTTTCCCCAAAAAAATTCAAATTTTTACGTTTTTCACAAACCAAAATGATATTTTAACTAAAATCGTTTTTGTTGTTTGTTTGTTTGCTTAAAGATATTTCAAATACAAATTTTTACGCTTTTCACAAACCAAAATGCGAATTTTCATGTTTTTAACCAAAACAAGTAAGAAAGCTACAGTCGAGTGTGCTCGACTGTGATATACACGCTACCCAGCTCAAATATACCAAAAGGTATTTTTTGGAATTTTTGATATACTTGGTATATTTGTACATTCATATTCCATCACATCCTAAATATCGCATAAAGTATAAAAATATACCATGCACGGTCACATTGTTCACCATAAACACTCCACGTGCAGCTGCCTATTGATTTTCCCATACAAAAATGTTTTCGGAATAACTTCCAAGTTTTTCATCCGATCGCGACAAAATTCTCGGGAATCATCAAGACAGTTATTATCTTCATATGTACCAAAACTGGATACTATCTTTAAAATTGTGCTAGTAAATTTTGTTTTTCGATTTTAGGGGGCGGAAAGGCGCGTGGCAAAAGTCTAAAATAAACTTGATCTGCGTACGACATACACCTATACTGGTACCAAGCTTGAAATCTCTAGCTCTTATAGTCTCTGAGATCTAAGTGTTCATACAGACAGACGGACAGACGGACATGGCTATATCGAGTCGGCTGGTGACCCTGGCCAAGAATATACATACTTTATGGGGTCGGAAATACTTCCTTCTGCCTGTTACATTCATTTCCTGAAGTCACAAAGCCATAATACCCTTCTACACTATGGGTAGCGGATATAAAAATTCAAAAATTCAAAATACCATTTTTTTTCTTTTTTTTTCAAAAAAATTGGAAAAATTCCCAAAAATTGATTTTTTTTTTCTTGTTTTACGGTTTTCCCCAAAAAAATACAAATTTTTACGTTTTTCACAAAGAAATATGCGAATATTCATCTTTTTTTCAAAAAAATAAAAAAAATCAATATACATTCTTTTGCGTTTTTTTTCTTCAAAAAAATTGGAAAAATACCCAAAAATTGTTTTTTTTTCGTTGTGTTACGGTTTTACCCAAAAAATACAAATTTTAACGTTTTTCACAAAGCAAAAATGCGAATGTTCATGTTTTTCCCAAAAAAATGAAAAAAATCAAAATACATTCTTTTGCGTTTTTTTTTTCTTAAAAAAAATTGGAAAAATGCCAAACAATTTTTGCTATTTTGTTTATTTTACGTTTTTGCCAAAAAAAAAATACAAATTTTTACGTTTTTCACAAACCAAAATGCTTATTTTCATGTTTTTAACCAAAAAAAAAGAACAAATTCAATATACCATTTTTTTGCATTTTTTTCTCCAAAAAATTGGAAAATGCCCAAAAAATTGTTTTTTGTTTGTTTTACGTTTTTACCAAAAAAAAAAAAAATGAAAAAATTCAATATATAAATTTTTGCGATTTTTTATCAAAACAATTAAAAAAATGACATGAAACCTTTTTTTCGATTTTTTAACTCAAATCATTTTTTGTTGTTTGTTTGTTTGTTTAAAGATATTTAAAATACAAATTTTTACGGTTTTCCCTAAAAAAATACAAATTTTTACGCTTTTCACAAACCAAAATGCGAATTTTCATGTTTTTAACCAAAACAACTAAGAAAGCTATAGTCGAGTGTGCTCGACTGTGATATACCCGCTACCCAGCTCAAATATACTCAAATATACCAAAAAGTTTTTTTTGGTATTTTTGGTATATTTGGTGTATTTGTACATTCATATTCCATCACATCCTAAATATCGCATAAAGTATAAAATCTACCATGCACGGTCACATTGTTCACCAGAAACATTCCACGTGCTGCTGCCTATGGAATTTCCCATACAAAACGGTTTTCTGAATAACTTCCAAGATTTTTAACCGATCGCGACCACATTCTCGGGAATCATCAAGACTATTATTATCTTCATATGTACCAAAACTGGAGACTCTATCTTTAAATTGCGCTAGTAAATCGTTTTTTCGATTTTAGGGGGCGGAAAGGGGCGTGGCAAAAATCTAAAATAAACTTGATCTGCGTAGGACATACACCAATACTGGTACCAAGTTTGAAATCTCTAGCTCTTATAGTCTCTGAGATCTAGGTGTTCATATAGACAGACGGATAGACGGACATGGCTATATCGACTCGGCTGGTGACCCTGGCCAAGAATATACATACTTTATGGGGTCGGAAATACTTCCTTCTGCCTGTTACATTCATTTCCGGAAGTCACAAAGCCATAATACCCTTCTACCCAATGGGTAGCGGGTGTAAAAATTAAAAAAATTCAAAATACCATTTTGTTGCGTTTTTTTTCCGAAAAAATTGGAAAAATTGCCTAAAATTGTTTTTTTTTCGTTGTTTTACGGTTTTCCCCAAAAAAATACAAATTTTCATGTTTTTCACAAACCAAAATGCGAATTTTCATGTTTTCAACCAAAAAAATTAAAAACTTCAATATACAATTTTTTTTCGTTTTTTTTTTTTCAAAAAAATTGGAAAAATACCAAACAATTTTTGCTACTTTGTTTTACGTTTTTGCCAAAAAAAAAAAATACAAATTTTTACGTTTTTCACAAACCAAAATGTTTTTAACCAAAAAAAATTAACAAATTCAATATACCTTTTTTTTTGCATTTTTTTCTCAAAAAATTGGAAAATGCCCAAAATTTTTTTTTGTTTGTTTTACGTTTTTACAAAAAAAAAAAAAAATGAAAAAATTCTATATTAAAATTTTTGCGATTTTTTATCAAAAAAATTAAAAAAATGACATGAAACCTTTTTTTTCGATTTTTTAACTCAAATCGTTTTTGTTGTTTGTTTGTTTGTTTAAAGATATTCAAAATACAAATTTTTACCGTTTTCCCCCAAAAAAATACAAATTATTACGTTTTCACAAACAAAACAGCAAATTTTCATGTTTTTTCCCAAAAAAATGAAAAAATTTTGGACATTTTTCTTTTGCTTTTTTTCCCTTCAATAAAATTGGAAAGATTACCAACAATTTTTTGCTTCTTTGTTTGTATTACGTTTTTCCCCTAAAAAATACAAATTTTTACGTTTTTCACAAACCAAAATGCAAATTTTCATGTTTTTTTCCCAAAAAAATGAAAAAATTCAATATTCATTCTTTTGCTTTTTTTTCTCTCCAATAAAATTGGAAAAATTACCAACAATTTTTGCTTCTTTGTTTGTATTACGTTTTTCCCCAAAAAATACAAATTTTTACGCTCTTCACAAACCAAAATGCGAATTTTCATGTTTTTAACCAAACAAGTAAGAAAGCTAAAGTCGAGTGTGCTCGACTGTAATATACCCGCTACCCAGCTCAAATATACTCAAATATACCAAAAAGTAGTTTTCGGTATTTTTGGTATATTTGTACATTCATATTCCATCACATCCTTAATATCGCATAAAGTATAAAATATACCATGCACGGTCAATTTGTTCACCAGAAACACTCCACGTGCAGCTGCCTGTGGATTTTCCCATACAAAACTGTTTTCTGAATAACTTCCAAGTTTTTCATCCGATCGCGACCAAATTCGCGGGAATCATCAAGACTGTTATTATCATCATATGTACCAAAACTGGAGACTCTATCTTTAAATTGCGCTACTAAATCGTTTTTTTTTAATTTAGGGGGCGGAAAGGGGCGTAGCAATAGCCTAATATAAACTTGATCTGCGTATGACATACACCAATACTGGTACCAAGTTTGAAATCTCTAGCTCTTATAGTCTCTGAAATCTAGGTGTTCATAAAGACAGACGGACAGACGGACATGGCTATATCGACTCGGTTGGTGACCCTGGCCAAGAATATATATACTTTATGGGGTCGGAAATATTTCCTTCTGCCTGTTACATACATTTCCTGAAGTCACAAAGCCAAAATACCCTTCTATCCTATGGGTAGCGGGTATAAAAATTAAAAAATTCAAAATACCATTTTTTTGCGTTTTTTTTTCCAAAAAATTGGAAAAATCCACAAAAATTGGTTTTTTTTGCTTGTTTTACGGGTGGGCCCCAAAAAAATACACATTTTTTACGTTTTTCACAAACCAAAATGCAAATTTTCATGTTTTTAACCAAAAAAATTAAAAAATTCAATATACCATTTTTTTTTCGTTTTTTGTTTTTCAAAAAATTGGAAAAATGCCCTAAAATTGTGTTTTTCTTTGTTTGTTTTACGTTTTCCCCAAAAAAATAGAAATTTTTACACGTTTCACAAACCAAAATGCTTATTTTCATGTTTTTAAGCAAAAAAAAATGAAAAAAATCGATGTACATTCTTTTGCGTTTTTTTTTCTTAAAATAAATTGGAAAAATGACCAACAATTTTTGCTTTTTTGTTTATATTACGTTTTTTCCCAAACAATACAAATTTTTACGTTTTTCTCAAACTAAAATGCGAATATTCATGTTTTTAACCAAAAAAATTAAAAACTTCAATATACCATATTTTTCGTTTTTTTTTTTTTTAATTGGAGAAATGCCCAAAAATTGTTTTTTTTCTTTGTTTGTTTTACGTTTTCCCCAAAAAAAAATGCAAATTTTGCTTATTTTGCTTTTTTTCATGTTTTTAACAAAAAAAAATTAACAAATTCAATATACCAATTTTTTGCATTTTTTTCTCCAAAAAAGTGGAAAAATGCCCAAAATTTTTTTTGTTTGTTTTACGTTTTTACAAAAAAAAAAAAAAAATAAGAAAAAACCAATATTAAAATTTTTGCAATTTTTTATCAAAAAAATTAAAAAAATTACATGAAACCTTTTTTTTTCGATTTTTTAACTCAAATCGTTTTTGTTGTTTGTTTGTTTGCTTAAAGATATTCAAAATACAAATTTTTACCGTTTTCCCCAAAAAAATACAAATTATTACGTTTTCACAAACAAAACAGCAAATTTTCATGTTTTTTCCCAAAAAAGTGAAAAAATTTTGGACATTTTTCTTTTGCTTTTTTTCCCTTCAATAAAATTGGAAAGATTACCAACAATTTTTGCTTCTTTGTTTGTATTACGTTTTTCCCCTAAAAAATACAAATTTTTACGTTTTTCACAAACCAAAATGCAAATTTTCATGTATTTCACAAACAAAAATGCAAATTTTCATGTTTTTTCCCAACAAAATGAAAAAATTCAATAAACATTCTTTTGTTTTTTTTCTCTCCAATAAAATTGGAAAAATGTCCAAAAATTTTTTTTTCTTTGTTTGTTTTACGTTTTCTTCAAAAAATTTTTACGTTTTTCACATACCAAAATGATGTTTTAACTCAAATCGTTTTGGTTGTTTGTTTGTTTGCTTAAAGATATTTAAAATACAAATTTTTACGGTTTTACCCAAAAAAATACAAATTTTTTGCGCTTTTCACAAACCAAAATGCGAATGTTTTTAACCAAAACAAGTAAGAAAGCTACAGTCGAGTGTGCTCGACTGTGATATACCCGCTACCCAGCTCAAATATACTCAAATATACCAAAAAGTATTTTTTGGTATTTTTAGTATATTGGGTATATTTCACAATGCCATAATACTCTTCTACCCTATGGGTAGCGGGTATAAAAATTAAAAAATTCCAAATACCATTTTTTTGCGTTTTTTTTTTTAAAATTGGAAAAATGCCCAAAAAAATTTTTTTTTTGCTTGTTTTACGGTTTTTCCAAAAAAATACAAATTTTTACGTTTTTCGCAAACCAAAATGCAAATTTTCATGTTTTTAACCAAAAAAATTATTAACTTCAATATACCATTTTTTTTGTTTTTAGTTTTCCAAAAAAGTGGAAAAATGCCCAAAATATGTTTTGTTTGTTTTACGTTTTTCCTAAAAAAAAGAAAACAAATTTTTACGTTTTTCACAAACCAAAATGCTTATTTTCATGTTTTTAACCAAAATAAAATGAAAAAATTCAATATACCAATTTTTGCTTATTTTCATGTTTTTAAGCAAAAAAAAAAATGAAAAAAATCGATGTACATTCTTTCGCGTTTTTTTTTTCTTAAAATAAATTGGAAAAATGACCAACAATTTTTGCTTTTTTTGTTTATATTACGTTTTTTCCCAAACAATACAAATTTTTACGTTTTTCTCAAACTAAAATGCGAATATTCATGTTTTTAACCAAAAAAATTAAAAACTTCAATATACCATATTTTTCGTTTTTTTTTTTTTTTTAATTGGAGAAATGCCCAAAAATTGTTTTTTTCTTTGTTTGTTTTACGTTTTTCCCAAAAAAAATGCAAATTTTGCTTATTTTGCTTTTTTTCATGTTTTTAACAAAAAAAAAATTAACAAATTCAATATACCAATTTTTTCCATTTTTTTCTCCAAAAAAAGTGGAAAAATGCCCAAAATTTTTTTGTTTGTTTTACGTTTTTTACAAAAAAAAAAAAAAAAAAAATAAGAAAAAACCAATATTAAAATTTTTGCAATTTTTTATCAAAAAAAATTAAAAAAATTACATGAAACCTTTTTTTTCGATTTTTTAACTCAAATCGTTTTTGTTGTTTGTTTGTTTGCTTAAAGATATTCAAAATACAAATTTTTACCGTTTTCCCCAAAAAAAATACAAATTATTACGTTTTCACAAACAAAACAGCAAATTTTCATGTTTTTTCCCAAAAAAAATGAAAAAATTTTGGACATTTTTCTTTTGCTTTTTTTCCCTTCAATAAAATTGGAAAGATTACCAACAATTTTTGCTTCTTTGTTTGTATTACGTTTTTCCCCTAAAAAATACAAATTTTTACGTTTTTCACAAACCAAAATGCAAATTTTCCATGTATTTCACAAACAAAAATGCAAATTTTCATGTTTTTTCCCAAAAAAATGAAAAAATTCAATAAACATTCATTTGTTTTTTTCTCCACAATAAAATTGGAAAAATGTCCAACAATTTTTTTTCTTTGTTTGTTTTACGTTTTTCACCAAAAAATTTTTACGTTTTTCACATACCAAAATGATGTTTTAACTCAATTCGTTTTGGTTGTTTGTTTGTTTGCTTAAAGATATGTAAAATACAAATTTTTACGGTTTTACCCAAAAAAATACAAATTTTTTGCGCTTTTCACAAACCAAAATGCGAATGTTTTTAACCAAAACAAGTAAGAAAGCTACAGTCGAGTGTGCTCGACTGTGATATACCCGCTACCCAGCTCAAATATACTCAAATATACCAAAAAGTATTTTTTGGTATTTTTGGTATATTGGGTATATTTCACAATGCCATAATACTCTTCTACCCTATGGGTAGCGGGTATAAAAATTAAAAAATTCCAAATACCATTTTTTTGCGTTTTTTTTCAAAAAATTGGAAAAATGCCCAAAAAAATTTTTTTTTGCTTGTTTTACGGTTTTTCCAAAAAAAATACAAATTTTTACGTTTTTCGCAAACCAAAATGCAAATTTTCATGTTTTTAACCAAAAAAATTATAAACTTCAATATACCATTTTTTTTTGTTTTTAGTTTTCCAAAAAAGTGGAAAAATGCCCAAAATATGTTTTGTTTGTTTTACGTTTTTCCTAAAAAAAAGAAAACAAATTTTTACGTTTTTCACAAACCAAAATGCTTATTTTCATGTTTTTAACCAAAATAAAATGAAAAAATTCAATATACCAATTTTTTGCATTTTTTTCTCCAACCGTTACCGTTTTCCCCAAAAAAATACAAATTATTACGTTTTTCACAAATAAAAATGCAAGTTTTCATGATTTTCACAAACTAAAATGCAAATATTCATATTTTTCCCCAAAAAAATGAAAAAATTCAATAAACATTCTTTTGCTTTTTTTCTCTCCAATAAAATTGGAGAAATGCCCAAAAATTGTTTTTTTTTTGTTTGTTTTACGGGTTTCCCTAAAAAAAATACAAATTTTGACGATTTTCACAAACAAAAATGCCAATTTTCATGTTTTTTCATTCTTTTGTTTTTTTTTCTCTAATAAATTTGGAAAAATAACAACAATTTATTCTTTTTTGTTTGTATTACGTTTTTCCCAATAAAATACAAATTTTTACGGTTTTCACAAACCAAAATGCAAATTTTCATGTTTTTAACCAAAAAAATATACCATTTTTCAATATACCATTTTTTTTTGTTTTTTGTTTTCCAAAAAATTTTAAAAATGCCCTAAAATACCAATACAAATTTTTACGCTTTTCACAAACAAAAATGCGAATTTTCATGTTTTTAACCAAAACAAGTAAGAAAGCTACAGTCGAGTGTGCTCGACTGTGATATACCCGCTACCCAGCTCAAATATACCAAAAAGCATTTTTTGGTATTTTTGGTATATTTGGTATATTTCACAATGCCATAATACCCTTCTACCCCATGGGTTGCGGGTATAAAAATTAAAAAATTACAGATACAATTTTTTTGCATTTTTTTCCCCAAAAATTGGAAAAATGCCCAAAAATTGTTTTTTTTTTTTGCTTGTTTTACGGTTTTCCCCAAAAAATACAAATTTTGAAGTTTTTCACAAACAAAAATGCAAATTTTCATGTTTTTTCCCAAAAAAATGAAAAAATTCAATATTCATTCTTTTGCTTTTTTCTCTCCAATAAAATTGGAATAATTATTAACAATTTTTGCTTCTTTGTTTGTATTACGTTTTACCCCAAAAAATACATTTTTACGCTCTTCACAAACCAAAATGCGAATTTTCATGTTTTTAACCAAACAAGTAAGAAAGTTAAAGTCGATTGTGCTCGACTGTGATATACCAGCTACCCAGCTCAAATATACTCAAATATACCAAAAAGTATTTTTTGGTATTTTTGGTATATTTGGTATATTTCAGAATGCCATAATACCCTTCTACCCTATGGGTAGCGGGTATAAAAATTAAAAAATTTAAAATACCATTTTTTTGCGTTTTTTTTTTCCAAAAAAATTAAAAACTTCAATATACCATTTTTTTTTGTTTTTTTTTTTTTTTAAATTGGAGAAATGCCCAAAAATTGTTTTTTTTCTTTGTTTGTTTTACGTTTTCCCCAAAAAATTTGGAACTTTTTTCACATACCAAAAATGATGTTTTAATGCAAATCGTTTTGGTTGTTTGTTTGTTTGCTTAAAGATATTTAAAATACAAATTTTTACGGTTTTCCCCAAAAAAATGCAAATTTTTAAGCTTTTCACAAACAAAAATGCCAATTTTCATGTTTTTCACAAACAAAAAAACAAATTTTCATGTTTTTTCCCAAAAAAATTAAAAAATTCAATATTCATTCCTTTGCTTTTTTTCTCTCCAATAAAATTGGAAAAATGTCTAACAATTTTTGCTTCTTTGTTTGTATTACGTTTTTCCCAAAAAAAATACAAATTTTTAGGTTTTTCTCACAAACCAAAATGCAAATTTGCATGTTTTTAACCAAAAAAATTAAAAAACTTCAATATACCAATTTTTTTCGTTTTTTGTTTTTCAAAAAATTTGAAAAATGCCCTAAAATTGTGTTTTTCTTTGTTTGTTTTACGTTTTCCCCAAAAAAAATACAAATTTTTACACTTTTCACAAACCAAAATGCTTATTTTCATGTTTTTAAGCAAAAAAAATTTAAAAATCTATATACATTCTTTTGCGTTTTTTTTCTTCAAAAAAATTGGAAAAATTACCAACAATTTTTGCTTCTTCGTTTGTAATACGTTTTTCCCAATAAAATACAAATTTTTACGTTTTTCATAAAAAAAGGGAATATTCATGTTTTTAACTAAAGACATTAATAAATTCAATATACCATATTTTTCGTTTTTTTTTTTTCTTTTACGGGTTTCCCCAAAAAATACGAATTTTGAAGTTTTTCACAAACAATAATGCAAATTTTCATGTTTTTTCCCAAAAAAATGAAAAAATTAAATATTCATTCTTTTTGCTTTTTTTCTCTCTAATAAAATTGGAAAAATTACCTACAGTTTTTGCTTCTTTGTTTGTATTGCGTTTTTCCCCAAAAAAAAACAAATTTTACGTTTTTCACAAACCAAAATGCAAATTTTCATGTTTTTAACCAAAAAAATTAAAAACTTCAATTTACCATTTTTGTTTTTTGTTTTCCAAAAAATTGGAAATGTGCCCTAGAATTGTGTTTTTCTTTATTTGTTTTAAGTTTTTCCCCCAAAAAATACAAATTTTTACGTTTTTCATAAACCAAATGGTTATTTTTATGTTTTTAAGCAAAAAAAAAATGACAAATGACAATCACAAACAAAAATACAAATTTTCATGTTTTTTCCCAAAAAAATGAAAAAATTCAATATTCATTCCTTTGCTTTTTTTCTCTCCAATAAAATTGGAAAAATGTCTAACAATTTTTGCTTCTTTGTTTGTATTACGTTTTCCCAAAAAAAATACAAATTTTTAGGTTTTTCACAAACCAAAATGCAAATTTTCATGTTTTTAACCAACAAAATTAAAAACTTCAATATACCAATTTTTTTCGTTTTTTGGTTTTCAAAAAATTTTAAAATGCCCTAAAATTGTATTTTTCTTTTTTTGTTTTACGTTTTCCCCAAAAAAATACAAATTTTTACACTTTTCACAAACCAAAATGCTTATTTTCATGTTTTTAAGCAAAAAAAATTAAAAAAAGCAATATACATTCTTTTGCGTTTTTTTTATTCAAAAAAATGGAAAAATTACCAACAATTTTTGCTTCTTTGTTTGTATTACGTTTTGCCCCAAAAAATACAAATTTTTACACTTTTCACAAACCAAAATGCTTATTTTCATGTTTTTAACCAACAAATAAAAAAATTCAATATACCATTTTTTTGCATTTTTTTCTCCAAAAAAGTGGAAACTTTTTTTTCGATTTTTTAACTCAAATCGTTTTTGTTGTTTGTTTGTTTGCTTAAAGATATTCAAAATACAAATTTTTACCGTTTTCCCCAAAAAAATACAAATTATTACGTTTTTCAAAAACAAAAATGGAAATTTTCATGTTTTTCACAAACAAAAATGCAAATTTTCATATTTTTTCCCAAAAAATGAAAAAAATCCAAAAAACACTTTTGCTTTTTTTCCCTCCAATAAAATTGGAAAAATATCCAACAATTTTTATGTTTTTCCCAAAAAAATGAAAAAATTCAATATTCATTCCTTTGCTTTTTTTCTCTCCAATAAAATTGGAAAAATGTCTAACAATTTTTGCTTCTTTGTTTGTATTACGTTTTTCCCAAAAAAAATACAAATTTTTAGGTTTTTCACAAACCAAAATGCAAATTTTCATGTTTTTAACCAAAAAAATTAAAAACTTCAATATAACAATTTTTTTCGTTTTTTGTTTTTCAAAAAAATTGAAAAATGCCCTAAAATTGTGTTTTTCTTTGTTTGTTTTACGTTTTCCCCAAAAAAATACAAATTTTTACACTTTTCACAAATCAAAATGCTTATTTTCATGTTTTTAAGCAAAAAAAATTAAAAAGAGCAATATACATTCTTTTGCGTTTTTTTTCTTCAAAAAAAATGGAAAAATTACCAACAATTTTTGCTTCTTTGTTTGTATTACGTTTTGCCCCAAAAAATACAAATTTTTACACTTTTCACAAACCAAAATGCTTATTTTCATGTTTTTAAGCAAAAAAAATTAAAAAGAGCAATATACATTCTTTTGCGTTTTTTTCTTCAAAAAAAATGGAAAAATTACCAACAATTTTTGCTTCTTTGTTTGTATTACGTTTTGCCCCAAAAAATACAAAATTTTACGTTTTTCACAAACCAAAATGAAAATTTTCATGTTTTTAACCAAAAAAATTAAAAACTTCAATATACAATTTTTTTTGTTTTTTGTTTTCTAAAAAATTGGAAAAATGCCCTAAAATTGTGTTTTTTCTTTGTTTGTTTTACGCTTTTCCCCCAAAAAATACAAATTTTTACGTTTTTCACAAACCAAATGGTTATTTTTATGTTTTTAAGCAAAACAAAATGACAAAAATCTATATACATTCTTTTGGGTTTTTTTTCTTCAAAAAAAATTGGAAAAATGACCAACAATTTTTTTTTCTTTGTTTGTATTTCGTTTTTCCCCCAAAAAATAGAAAATTTTTACGTTTTTCCTCAAACAAAAATGCGAATTTTCATGTTTTTAACCAAAAAAATTAAAAAATTCAATATACCAATTTTTTTTCGTTTTTTGTTTTTCAAAAAAATTGAAAAATGCCCTAAAATTGTGTTTTTCTTTGTTTGTTTTACGTTTTCCAAAAAAAAAATACAAATTTTTACACTTTTCACAAACCAAAATGCTTATTTTCATGTTTTTAACCAACAAATAACAAAATTCAATATACCATTTTTTTGCATTTTTTTCTCCAAAAAAGTGGAAACTTTTTTTTTCGATTTTTTAACTCAAATCGTTTTTGTTGTTTGTTTGTTTGCTTAAAGATATTCAAATTACAAATTTTTACCGTTTTCCCCAAAAAAATACAAATTATTACGTTTTTCACAAACAAAAATGGAAATTTTCATGTTTTTCACAAAAAAATGAAATTTTCATATTTTTCCCCAAAAAATGAAAAAAATCAATAACCCTCTTTTGCTTTTTTCTCTCCAATAAAATTGGCAAAATGTCCAACAATTTTTTTTTTGTTTGTTTTACGTTTTTCCCCAAAAAATACAAATTTTTACGTTTTTCACAAACCAAAATGCAAATTTTCATGTTGGAAATTATATTTTCAATTGGAAAAATTATCAACAATTTTTGCTTCTTTGTTTGTATTACGTTTTTCCCAATAAAAATACAAATTTTTACGTTTTTCAGAACAAAAATGCGAATTTTCATGTTTTTATCCAAAGAAATTAAAAAATTCAATATACCATATTTTTCTTTTTTTTTTCTTTTACGGTTTTCCTAAAAAAATACAAATTTTGAAGTTTTTCACAAACAATAATGCAAATATTCATGCTTTTCCCAAAAAAATTAAAAAATTCAATATTCATTCTTTTGCTTTTTTTCTCTCTAATAAAATTGGAAAAATTACCTACAGTTTTTGCTTCTTTGTTTGTATTACGTTTTTCCCCAAAAAAATACAAAATTTTACGTTTTTCACAAACCAAAATGCAAATTTTCATGTTTTTAACCAAAAAAATTAAAAACTTCAATATACCATTTTTTTCCTTTTTTGTTTTCCAAAAAATTGGAAAAATGCCCTAAAATTGTGTTTTTCTTTGTTTGTTTTACGCTTTTCCCCCAAAAAATACAAATTTTTACGTTTTTCACAAACCAAATGGTTATTTTTATGTTTTTAAGCAAAACAAAATGACAAAAATCTATATACATTCTTTTGGGTTTTTTTTCTTCAAAAAAATTGGAAAAATGACCAACAATTTTTTTTTTCTTTGTTTTTATTTTGTTTTTCCCCAAAAAATAGAAAATTTTTACGTTTTTCTCAAACAAAAATGCGAATTTTCATGTTTTTAACCAAAAAAATTAAAAAACTTAAATATACCATATTTTTCGTTTTTTTTTTTTTAAATTGGAGAAATGCCCAAAAATTGTTTTTTCTTTGTTTGTTTTACGTTTTTCCCCAAAAAATACAAATTTTTACGTTTTTCACAAACCAAATTGCAATTTACCATGCTGGAAATTATATTTTCAATTCGAAAAATTACCAACAATTTTTGCTTCTTTGTTTGTATTACGTTTTTCCCAATAAAATACAAATTTTTACGTTTTTCACAAACAAAAATGCGAATTTTCATGTTTTTAACCAAATAAATTAAAAAATTCAATATACCATATCTTTCGTTTTTTTTTTTTTTTTTTAATTGGGGAAATGTCAAAAAATTGTTTTTTCTTTGTTTGTTTTACGTTTTTCCCCAAAAAATACAAATTTTTACGTTTTTCACAAACCAAAATGCAATTTTTCATGCTGGAAATTATATTTTCAATTGGAAAAATTACCAACAATTTTTGCTTCTTTGTTTGTATTACGTTTTTCCCAATAAAATACAAATTTTTACGTTTTTCACAAACAAAAATGCGAATTTTCATGTTTTTAACCAAATAAATTAAAAAATTCAATATACCATATTTTTCTTTTTTTTTTTCTTTTACGGGATTCCCCAAAAAAATACAAATTTTGAAGTTTTTCTCAAACAATAATGCAAATTTTCATGATTTTCCCAAAAAAATGAAAAAGTTTAATATTCATTCTTTTGCCTTTTTTTTCTCTAAAAAAATTGGAAAAATTACCTACAGTTTTTGCTTCTTTGTTTGTATTACGTTTTCCCCAAAAAAATACAAAATTTTACGTTTTCACAAACCAAAATGAAAATTTTCATGTTTTTAACCAAAAAAAATTAAAAACTTCAATATACAATTAAAAACTTCAATATACAATTTTTTTTGTTTTTTGTTTTCCAAAAAATTGGAAAAATGCCCTAAAATTGTGTTTTTCTTTGTTTGTTTTACGTTTTTCCCCCAAAAAATACAAATTTGTACGTTTTGCACAAACCAAATGGTTATTTTTATGTTTTTAAGCAAAAAAAATGACAAAAATGTATATACATTCTTTTGCTTTTTTTTTCAAAAAAAATTGGAAATATGACCAACAATTTTTTCTTCTTTGTTTGTATTTCGTTTTTCCCCAAAAATACAAATTTTTACGTTTTTCTCAAACAAAAATGCGAATTTTCATGTTTTTAACCAAAAAAATTAAAAACTTAAATATACCATATTTTTCGTTTTTTTTTTTTTTGAAATTGGAGAAATGCCCAAAAATTGTTTTTTCTTTGTTTGTTTTACGTTTTTCCCCAAAAAATACAAAGTTTTACGTTTTTCACAAACCAAAATGCAATTTTTCATGCTGGAAATTATATTTTCAATTGGAAAAATTACCAACAATTTTTGCTTCTTTGTTTGTGTTACGTTTTTCCCAATAAAATACAAATTTTTACGTTTTTCACAAACAAAAATGCGAATTTTCATGTTTTTAACCAAATAAATTAAAAAATTCAATATACCATATTTTTCTTTTTTTTTTTTTTTCTTTTACGGGATTCCCCAAAAAATACAAATTTTGAAGTTTTTCTCAAATAATAATGCAAATTTTTATGTTTTTTCCCAAAAAAATTAAAAAGTTTAATATTCATTCTTTTGGCCTATTTTCTCTCTAAAAAAATTGAAAAAATTACCTACAGTTGTTGCTTCTTTGTTTGTATTACGTTTTTCCCCAAAAAATACAAAATTTTACGTTTTTCACAAACCAAAATGAAAATTTTCATGTTTTTAACCAAAAAAATTAAAAACTTCAATATACAATTAAAAACTTCAATATACAATTTTTTTTGTTTTTTGTTTTCCAAAAAATTGGAAAAATGCCCTAAAATTGTGTTTTTCTTTGTTTGTTTTACGTTTTTCCCCCAAAAAAATACAAATTTGTACGTTTTGCACAAACCAAATGGTTATTTTTATGTTTTTAAGCAAAAAAAATGACAAAAATGTATATACATTCTTTTGCTTTTTTTTTCAAAAAAATTGGAAATATGACCAACAATTTTTTCTTCTTTGTTTGTATTTCGTTTTTCCCCCAAAAATACAAATTTTTACGTTTTTCTCAAACAAAAATGCGAATTTTCATGTTTTTAACCAAAAAAATTAAAAACTTAAATATACCATATTTTTCGTTTTTTTTTTTTGAAATTGGAGAAAATGCCCAAAAATTGTTTTTTCTTTGTTTGTTTTACGTTTTTCCCCAAAAAATACAAATTTTTACGTTTTTCACAAACCAAATTGCAATTTCACCATGCTGGAAATTATATTTTCAATTCGAAAAATTACCAACAATTTTTGCTTCTTTGTTTGTATTACGTTTTTCCCAATAAAATACAAATTTTTACGTTTTTCACAAACAAAAATGCGAATTTTCATGTTTTTAACCAAATAAATTAAAAAATTCAATATACCATATTTTTCTTTTTTTTTTTTTTTTTTACGGGATTCCCCAAAAAATACAAATTTTGAAGTTTTTCTCAAATAATAATGCAAATTTTTATGTTTTTTCCCAAAAAAAATTAAAAAGTTTAATATTCATTCTTTTGCCTATTTTCTCTCTAAAAAAATTGAAAAAATTACCTACAGTTGTTGCTTCTTTTGTTTGTATTACGTTTTTCCCCAAAAAATACAAAATTTTACGTTTTTCACAAACCAAAATGAAAATTTTCATGTTTTTAACCAAAAAAATTAAAAACTTCAATATACAATTAAAAACTTCAATATACAATTTTTTTTGTTTTTTTGTTTTCCAAAAAATTGGAAAAATGCCCTAAAATTGTGTTTTTCTTTGTTTGTTTTACGTTTTTCCCCCAAAAAATACAAATTTGTACGTTTTGCACAAACCAAATGGTTATTTTTATGTTTTTTAAGCAAAAAAAATGACAAAAATGTATATACATTCTTTTGGCTTTTTTTTCTCAAAAAAATTGGAAATATGACCAACAATTTTTTCTTCTTTGTTTGTATTTCGTTTTTCCCCAAAAATACAAATTTTTACGTTTTTCTCAAACAAAAATGCGAATTTTCATGTTTTTAACCAAAAAAATTAAAAACTTAAATATACCATATTTTTTCGTTTTTTTTTTTTTTGAAATTGGAGAAATGCCCAAAAATTGTTTTTTTCTTTGTTTGTTTTACGTTTTTCCCCACAAAAAAATACAAATTTTTACGTTTTTCACAAACCAAAATGCAATTTTTCATGCTTGGAAATTATATTTTCAATTGGAAAAATTACCAACAATTTTTGCTTCTTTGTTTGTGTTACGTTTTTCCCAATAAAATACAAATTTTTACGTTTTTCACAAACAAAAATGCGAATTTTCATGTTTTTAACCAAATAAATTAAAAAATTCAATATACCATATTTTTCCTTTTTTTTTTTTTTTTTCTTTTTACGGGATTCCCCAAAAAATACAAATTTTGAAGTTTTTCTCAAATAATAATGCAAATTTTTATGTTTTTTCCCAAAAAAATTAAAAAGTTTAATATTCATTCTTTTGCCTATTTTTCTCTCTAAAAAAATTGAAAAAATTACCTACAGTTGTTGCTTCTTTGTTTGTATTACGTTTTTCCCCAAAAATTACAAAATTTTACGTTTTTCACAAACCAAAATGAAAATTTTCATGTTTTTAACCAAAAAAATTAAAAACTTCAATATACAATTTTTTTTGTTTTTTGTTTTCTAAAAAAATTGGAAAAATGCCCTAAAATTGTGTTTTTATTTGTTTGTTTTACGCTTTTCCCCCCAAAAAATACAAATTTTTACGTTTTTCACAAACCAAATGGTTATTTTTATGTTTTTAAGCAAAACAAAATGACAAAAATCTATATACATTCTTTTGGGGTTTTTTTTCTTCAAAAAAATTGGAAAAATGACCAACAATTTTTTTTTCTTTGTTTTTATTTTGTTTTTTCCCCAAAAAATAGAAAATTTTTACGTTTTTCTCAAACAAAAATGCGAATTTTCATGTTTTTAACCAAAAAAATTAAAAACTTAAATATACCATATTTTTCGTTTTTTTTTTTTAAATTGGGAAAATGCCCAAAAATTGTTTTTTTCTTTGTTTGTTTTACGTTTTCCCCCAAAAATACAAATTTTTACGTTTTTCACAAACCAAATTGCAATTTACCATGCTGGAAATTTATATTAAAAAAAACATTCAATTCGAAAAATTAAAAAACCAACAATTTTTTGCTTCTTTGTTTGTATTACGTTTTTCCCAATAAAATACAAATTTTTACGTTTTTCACAAACAAAAATGAGAATTTTCATGTTTTTAACCAAATAAATTAAAAAATTCAATATACCATATCTTTCGTTTTTTTTTTTTTTTTTTAATTGGGGAAATGTCAAAAAATTGTTTTTTCTTTGTTTGTTTTTACGTTTTTCCCCAAAAAATACAAATTTTTACGTTTTTCACAAACCAAAATGCAATTTTTCATGCTGGAAATTATATTTTCAATTGGTTTAAAAAAATTGACCAAGAACAATTTTTGCTTCTTTGTTTGTATTACGTTTTTCCCAATAAAATACAAATTTTTACGTTTTTCACAAACAAAAATGCGAATTTTCATGTTTTTAACCAAATAAATTAAAAAATTCAATATACCATATTTTTCTTTTTTTTTTTTTTTCTTTTTTACGGGATTCCCCCAAAAAATACAAATTTTGAAGTTTTTCTCAAACCAATAATGCAAATTTTCATGATTTTCCCCAAAAAAATGAAAAAGTTTAATATTCATTCTTTTGCCTTTTTTTCTCTCTAAAAAAATTGGAAAAATTACCTACAGTTTTTGCTTCTTTGTTTGTATTACGTTTTCCCCAAAAAAATACAAAATTTTACGTTTTCACAAACCAAAATGAAAATTTTCATGTTTTTAACCAAATAAATTAAAAAATTCAATATACCATATTTTTCGTTTTTTTTTTTTTTTTTTAATTGGAGAAATGCCCAAAAATTGTTTTTTCTTTGTTTGTTTTACGTTTTTCCCAAAAAAAAAATACAAATTTTTACGTTTTTTCAAAAACCAAAAATGCTTATTTTCGTGTTTTTAACAAAAAAAAAATAAAAAAAATTCAATATACCATTTTTTTGTAGTTTTTTCTCTAAAAATGTGGAAAAATGGCCAACATTTTTTTATGTTTGTTTTACGTTGAAACCTTTTTTTTTCAATTTTTTAACTCAAATCGTTTTTGTTGTTTGTTTGTTTGTTTAAAGATATTCAAAATACAAATTTTTCGGTTTTCCCCAAAAAAATACAAATCATTAAGCTTTTCATAAACAGAAATGCGAATTTTCATGTTTTTAACCAGAGAAATTAAAAACTTCAAAAAACAATTTTTTTTCGTTTTTTGTTTTCCAAAAAATTGAAAAAATGCCCTAAAATTGTTCTTTTGTTTGTTTGTTTTACGTTTTTTTAAAAAAAAAAATACAAATTTTTACTTTTTTCACAAACCAAAATGCTTATTTTCATGTTTTTAACCAAAAAAAAAAAAAAATAAAAAAATTCAATATACCATTTTTTTGTAGTTTTTTCTCTAAAAATGTGGAAAAATGGCCAACAATTTTTTTATGTTTGTTTTACGTTGAAACCTTTTTTTTCAATTTTTTAACTCAAATCGTTTTTGTTGTTTGTTTGTTTGTTTAAAGATATTCAAAATACAAATTTTTACGGTATTCCCCAAAAAAATACAAATTTTTACGCTTTTCACAAACAAAAATGTAAATTTTCATGTTTTTAACCAAAACAAGTAAGAAAGCTACAGTCGAGTGTGCTCGACTGTGATATCCCGCTACCCAGCTCAAATATACTCAAATATACCAAAAAGTATTTTTTGGTTTTTTTGTATATTTGGTATATTTCACAATGCCATAATACTATTCTACCCTATGGGTAGCGGGTGAAAAAAATAAAAAAATTCCAAATACCATTTTTTTGCATTTTTTTTCCAAAAAATTGGAATAATGCCCAAAAATTGTTTTTTTTTTTGATTGTTTTACGGTTTTCCCCAAAAAATACAAATTTTTACGTTTTTCACAAACCAAAATGCAAATTTTCATGTTTGGAAATTATATTTTTTTTCAATTGGAAAAATTACCAACAATTTTTGCTTCTTTGTTTGTATTACGTTTTTCCCAATAAAATACAAATTTTTTCCGTTTTTCAAAAACAAAAATGCAAATTTTCATGTTTTTAACCAAAGAAATTAAAAAATTCAATATATCATATTTTTCGTTTTTTTTCTTCTTTTACGGTTTTCCCCCAAAAAATACAAATTTGTAAGTTTTTCACAAATAATAATGCCAATTTTCATGTTTTTTCCCAAAAAATGAAAAAATTCAACATTCATTCTTTTGGTTTTTTTCTCTCTAATAAAATTGGAAAAATTACCTACAGTTTTTGCTTTTTGTTTGTATTACGTTTTTCCCCAAAAAATTCAAAATTTTACGTTTTTCACAAACCAAATGGTTATTTTTATGTTTTTAAGCAAAAAAAAAATGACAAAAATCTATATACATTCTTGTTGATATTTTAAAATAAAAATGTATTTTACTATTTTGATTGATTAATTAAACACGGATTTAGTTTTTATATTATTTTATATTTCATTGGCTTTAAGCTCTTTTCAAGCACGCAACACAACCACACTCAACAGCTATCAGTTACAAAAAAAGATCGAGTTATATTTCAATGTGACCTAATTCTAATTATATCAAAATACTTAATAAAGAAAAATACCGAATGTTATTTTTGAATATGGGATATTCAACACGCCCCCTCAAAAATAACATATAGAATAGTAAACAAAATTAAAAAAAATTAGTTTCATTATAAACTTAGTCTACTGTGGCTTGTGTGCGTTCTGGGGTAAACAATGTGATCTAGCATTCGCTACGTGGATCAGGGAAAACCCAGAAAAACCTGATCAGACCACTTCTTGACTTAACATAACAATATTTCATACTTCATTTTGTTAAAAAAATATTTTTAAAGTATCAAACAAAACAATTAAACAAATAATTCAGTCAGTTTTCGTTATCTGAATAATGCAAATAAAAATAGTGAATTCAATTAAATTTAAAAAGTGTTCTCCATTCAGTCATCTTGCATTCCAATCTTGGTACGTAGTTCATTGAATCTCGCAGCTGGCAACGGCTTGGTAAAGATGTCAGCAAGTTGATTATCTGTGGATATATACTCAATACAAATAACATTATTTTCAACTTGCTCTCTGGCAAAATGATATTTAATATCAATATGTTTGGATCTTTTATGGCAAGTGGGATTGTTAGCAATAGAGATACAACCTTGGTTGTCTTCATTAATTTTAATAGGTCCTTCAAGCTTTATATTAACACTCTCTAGTAAAGATTTTAACCATAAGGCTTCTCTTACAGCTTCAAATAAAGCCATGTATTCTGCTTCAGTTGATGAAGCTGCTACCGAATTTTGTCTTTTGGTATTCCAGCAAATTAGATTCGTATCGAACATTTTAAATAAATATCCCGTTGTACTTTTCCTATCAATATTACTGCCGCCCCAGTCGGAATCTGCAAAACCAACTAAGATATTTTCATAAGATGGATTTTTCTTAAAAATCAATTTCATATCAATATTTCCTTTCAAATATCTAAGTACCCTTTTTAAGCATTGCCATAGCTCCAAATTATTTTTGCTATTATATCTGCTTAAAATATTTACAGCAGTGGCTGTGTCGGGGCGTGTACAAAGCATTATGTACATTAAGCAGCCTATAAGATTTCGGCATGGAGCATTACAATCTGTGTCTAAATTAAGTAGGTCGTAATTTAGTTTGCTTGGTAGTGGGGTACTAACTGGATTGCAGTTTTCCATATTAAATTTATTTAAAACCCTTTTAATATATGCAGACTGGCTTAAGCAAATTCTATCTTCAAATGTTTCTACTCTTATCCCAATGAAATGTCTTATTTCATTTAAGTCAGTCATTTTGAATTTTTTTATTAAATAGTTTTTGAAGCTATTCATTCTTTCCACATTTCCGGTTGCTATTACTACATCATCAACATATAACAAAACATATATGTTTTCTTTGATATTGCCTTTTTCATTTATATATATGCAACGATCGACAGGAGAGTTAACAAATCCGCAATCTTTTAATACTTGCTCAAAAACTTCAAACCAGCATCTAGCTGCTTGCTTGAGTCCATAAATTGCCTTATTTAGCTTACACACATTTTGAATATTACATGGGATACCTTGGGGAGGTTGCATATATATTTCTTCATTCAGTATTCCATTCAAAAATGCTGTCTTTACATCCATATGATGTACTTTTAAATTGTATTGAACTGATAGTGATAATATGAGTCGAAAACTTGAAATTCTAGCAACTGGTGCAAAAGTTTCGTTATAGTCGACTTGAAACTGTTGAGTAAACCCACGAGCAACTAGCCTTGCTTTATACCTTATAGGATTTCCTAATTCATCCTGTTTAATAGAAAATACCCATCTGCTATCAACGATGTTTTTGTTTTCAGGCCTTTTAACAATTGTCCAAGTATTATTTTCTTCATGAGACTTCAGCTCAGCTTTAATGGCTTCCTCCCAAAGAAGTTTGTCGTTTCTACAATTGATTTCCTCATATGAATTTGGGACGTCATTAAAAATTGTATGAGCATTCATAACAAACATATTAAAATTTGTATTGTCTTTACTGTAAGATACCTGTTGCTTTCCTTTTAATCTTTCACTTCGTCTAGTGAATATTTCAATATCATTGTTGTTGTCAATGCAATCAATTGAATTTTCATCACATTCAATTTGTCTAGGCTGTTTGCTTACAATACATTCCGTACTTTCATTCGGGAAATTTCTATGATCTCTTTCCTTACTATCTTTCAGGAATTCTCTTTGATTAATATCCTTACTATCATTCAGGATTACAATTTCATCTATTTCCTTACTTTCATTCAGAAAATTGCCATGATCACTTTCCTTACTATCTTTCAGGAATTCTCTTTGATTAACATCCTTACTATCATTCAGGATTACAATTTCATCTATTTCCTTACTTTCATTCAGAAAATTGCCATGATCACTTTCCTTACTATCTTTCAGGAATTCTCTTTGATTAACATCCTTACTATCATTCAGGAATTTTGTATCATGTTTTCCAGCTCTAGAGTGAAACATATTGGTTTCATCAACAATCACATCTCTTGCAACAACAAATTTTTCATTGATAGGATCCCATAATTTAAAACCGTTAGGTTCATAACCAACCAGAATAGTTTTGTACGACTTATCGTCAAATTTTCTTTTTCTGGTTTTATTGTGTACATACACAGTTGAGCCGAAAACTTTTAAATGGTTTAGATTGGGTTTTCTATCATGCCACATCTCGTATGGCGTCTTTGCAATCTCACCAAGTGCTCTACTTGGAATTCTGTTAACTAAATATGTTGCAGTTAACACAGCTTCTCCCCAGAAGCTTTTATCTAATTTTGCACCGCAAACCATTGCACGGGCTTTTTCAGTTAATGTTCTAATCATTCTCTCAGAGACACCATTTAACTGAGGTGTGTGTGGTACAGTTAAATGATATGAGATGCCTTTCTGAACACAGAACTCACGCATCTCATTTGAAAGATATTCTCTTCCATTGTCAATATACAAATTAACGATTTTTAAATTAAAATGCGCCTCGCTTTTCGCAACAAAGTCTTTAAACATGTTAAATACATCAGACTTGAACTTTATTAGGTAGGTTACACAATAATGTGTAAACTGGTCTACAAAAATTACATAGTAATTTTTACTATCTATTGTACCGGGTGTAATAGGGCCACAAACATCGGAATGAACTACAAACAATGGTCTTTTTATGTAGCTTTTATCTTTATATTGCTTAAAGGGTAACCTGGCTTGTTTTCCATTTAAACAAGCTTCACATATTTCATCGGACAATTCCAAATTGTTAAGAGGACTATTATCAGTGAACAAATTTTTTCTTTTTATTTCTAGTAATTTGCTATTGCTAACATGCCCAAATCTCTCATGCCATAATTGAAAATTATTTTTATTATTTGCAATTAAAGAGTATGCTTGAAATTCAATAATAGGTATATTAATTGACTGACCTGTATTTTTAGCAACTACCACTCCATTTTTGGAAATGGTTACTCCGCTTTTGTCAAATTCTATGGACATTCCTGCTTCTTGCAATCTCTTTACCGAGATAAGATTTCCTGCCGCCTCCTTGGACAAGTTCCAGGGTTATGTCATTACCGTTGCGCAGCCGTACAATACCACGCTTAGTAGCGTAGATGAAAGACCCTTGCTTTGCCACAGCGATCTTTAGAGGACTCCTCAGATTCACACAATCGGCGTATAATGATTCATCATTAATGAGATGATCAGTGGCACCGGAGTCAAGAATAAAACCGCACTTATTCGTATTATTCGTATTATTATTTGCTTTTAGCATAAACGCGAAACCGTGCTGTGTTGTGGCGCATTGAGCTTGTTTATTTTGATTTTCCTTTTTATTTATCATTCTTTTGTAATTAAAGCAATCCCTTTTGATGTGCCCTGTTTTGCCGCAAAAATGGCATTTTCCACTAAACTTTGGCTTGCCCTTAAAACTGTTCTTTGGCTTAACTGCTCTATTTCTATTTGAATTATTTCTATTGTTTTTAAAATTATTATGGTGTGTGTTTACTGTTAATGCTTTTCTGCTAGTGTCGTTAATATCTTTATTAATTTTTAACTCGTAGTCTAACAGTCGTGCTTTTGCAACAGCCAGATTTAATTCGTCTTTTGACATATTCTCAATGGCAGTAATGACTCCATTGTAGGACGAAGGCAATGAATACAGCAAATGTGCAACTTTGCTCAACTCATTTATCGACGCGCCTGAGGCCACCAAATCACTCATTAATCCGTCAAAAATATTGAAATGACTTAACAATGTTTGATCGGATTTTAACTTTAGATCGAATAGCCGCCTGCGTGTTGCTAATTCCGCAGCTACACTTTCGCGCTCATAAATGGCGTCCAAGTTTTTCAAAATCTGACGCGACGTGACGTCACCAATTGTGAAATTCAGAAATGAGTCGCTCAAGTATTCAATTAATATCCCCTTTGCGTTTTCCTCCGCCCTCTTCCAATCATCGTCAATTGAATCTGGCACATTTTCATCAATAACT
Source organism: Drosophila siamana (assembly GCA_035047445.1). Taxonomy (NCBI): domain Eukaryota; kingdom Metazoa; phylum Arthropoda; class Insecta; order Diptera; family Drosophilidae; genus Drosophila; species Drosophila siamana. The sequence goes on along the minus strand of JAWNPP010000114.1, from coordinate 163,060 downwards.
TTTATAACGCGTAGCTCAGTTAGTAAAGCTCGAATTCTATGCTTCCAAATTGGATATTTTTCGCCATCGAATGGCTTTATATTCCGCTTTCCTTTTTCCATTTTTATTTAATTTTTCACACAAGCACAAAACTATGAATTATTTCACAATCTATTGTATTACTATAAAAATAACTTAATAGGCGTGGACTGGGCCCATAACCTGTTGATATTTTAAAATAAAAATGTATTTTACTATTTTGATTGATTAATTAAACACGGATTTAGTTTTTATATTATTTTATATTTCATTGGCTTTAAGCTCTTTTCAAGCACGCAACACAACCACACTCAACAGCTATCAGTTACAAAAAAAGATCGAGTTATATTTCAATGTGACCTAATTCTAATTATATCAAAATACTTAATAAAGAAAAATACCGAATGTTATTTTTGAATATGGGATATTCAACAATTCTTTTGCGTTTTTTTTCTTCAAAAAAATTGTAAAAATGACCAACAATTTTTTCTTCTTTGTTTGTATTTCGTTTTTCCCCAAAAAATACAAATTTTTTTGTTTTTCTCAAACAAAAATGCGAATTTTCATGTTTTTAACCAACAAAATTAAAAACTTCAATATACCATATTTTTCGTTTTTTTTTTTTTTTTTAAATTGGAGAAATGCCCAAAAATTGTTTTTTCTTTGTTTGTTTTACGTTTTTCCCAAATAAAAATACAAATTTTTACGTTTTTCAAAAACTAAAATAATTATTTTCATGTTTTAAACCAAAAAAATGAAAAAATTCAATATACCAATTTTTTGCATTTTTTCTCAAAAAAAGTGGAAAAATGCCCAAAATTTTTTTTTTGTTTGTTTTTACGTTTTTCCCCAAAAAAAATGAGAAAATTTAATATTAAAATTTTTGCGATTTTTTATCAAAAAAATTAAAAAAAATGACATGAAAATGGAAATTTTCATGTTTTTCACAAACAAAAATGCAAATCTTCATGTTTTTTACCAAAAAAATTAAAAACTTCAATATACCATTTTTTTCCTTTTTTGTTTTCCAAAAAATTGGAAAAATGCCCTAAAATTGTGTTTTTCTTTGTTTGTTTTACGTTTTTCCCCCAAAAAATACAAATTTGTACGTTTTTCACAAACCAAATGGTCATTTTTATGTTTTTAAGCAAAAAAAAATGACAAAAATCTATATACCATTCTTTTGCTTTTTTTTTCAAAAAAATTGGAAAAATGACCAACAATTTTTTCTTTTTTTGTTTGTATTTCGTTTTTCCCCAAAAAATACAAATTTTTACGTTTTTCTCAAACAAAAATGCGAATTTTCATGTTTTTAACCAAAAAAATTAAAAACTTCCTTATACCATATTTTCTCGTTTTTTTTTTTAAAAAATTGGAGAAATGCCCAAAAATTATTTTTTCTTTGTTTGTTTTACGTTTTTCCCAAAAAAAAATACAAATTTTTACGTTTTTTAAAAACGAAAATGCTTATTTTCATGATTTAAACCAAAAAAAATGAAAAAATTCAATACACCAATTTTTTGCATTTTTTTCTCTAAAAATGAGGAAAAATGGCCAACATTTTTTTTGTTTGTTTTACGTTGAAACCTTTTTTTCGATGTTTTTAACTCAAATCGTTTTTGTTGTTTGTTTGTTTGTTTAAAGATATTCAAAATACAAATTTTTACGTTTTTCAAAAACAAAAATGCGAATTTTCATGTTTTTAATCAAAAAAATTAAAAAATTCAATATACCATATTTTTGCGTTTTTTTTTTTGAAATTGGAAAAATGCCCAAAAATTGTTTTTTCTTTGTTTGTTTTACGTTTTTCCCCAAAAAATACAAATTTTTACGTTTTTCACAAACCAAAATGCAATTTTTCATGTTCCTGGAAAAATTATATTTTCAATTTTTGGGAAAAATTACCAACAATTTTTGCCCTTCTTTGTTTGCTATTACGTTTTTCCCCCATAAAATTCAAATTTTTACGTTTTTCACAAACAAAAATGCGAATTTTCATGTTTTTAACCAAATAAATTAAAAAATTTAATATACCATATTTTTCGTTTTTTCTCATTTTTTTGCTTTTTTTACAGTTTTTCCCCAAAAAATACAAATTTTGAAGTTTTTCACAAACCAATAATGCAAATTTTCATGCTTTTCACCAAAAAAATTAAAAAATTCAATATTCCATTCTTTTGCTTTTTTCTCTCTAATAAAATTGGAAAAATGACCTACAGTTTTTGCTTCTTTGTTTGTATTACGTTTTTCCCCAAAAAAATACAAAATTTTTCGTTATTCACAAACCAAAATGCAAATTTTCATGTTTTTAACCAAAAAAATTAAAAACTTCAATATACCATTTTTTTCCTTTTTGTTTTCCAAAAAAATTGGAAAAATGCCCAAAAATTTTTTTTTTCTTTGTTTGTTTTACGTTTTCCCCAAATTCAAATTTTGACGTTTTTCACATACCAAAATGATGTTTTTAATGCAAATCGTTTTGGTTGTTTGTTTGTTTGCTTAGAGATATTTAAAATACAAATTTTTACGGTTTTCCCCAAAAAAATACAAATTTGTACGCTTTTCACAAACAAAAATGCCAATTTTCATGTTCTTAACCAAAACAAGTAAGAAAGCTACAGTCGAGTGTGCTCGACTGTGATATACCCGCTACCCAGCTGAAATATACTCAAATATACCAAAAAGTATTTTTTGGTTTTTTTGGTATGTGTAGCGGGTGTAAAAATTAAAAAATTCCAAATACCATTTTTTTGCGTTTTTATTTCAAAAAAATTGGAAAAATGCTCAAAAAAATTTTTTTTTGCTTGTTTTACGGTTTTTCCCCAATAAAATACAAATTTTGACGTTTTTCACAAACAAAAATGCAAATTTTCATGTTTTTTCCCAAAAAAATGAAAAAAATTCAATAATCATTCTTTTGCTTTTTTTCTCTACAATAAAATTGGAATAATTATTAACAATTTTTGCTTTTTTGTTTGTATTACTTTTTTCTCCAAAAAATAAAAATTTTTACGCTCCTCACAAACCAAAATGCGAATTTTCATGTTTTTAACCAAACAAGTAAGAAAGCTAAAGTCGAGTGTGCTCGACTGTGATATACCCGTTACCCAGCTCAAATATACTCAAATATACCAAAAAGTATTTTTCGGTATTTTTGGTATATTTGGTATATTTGTACATACATATTCCATCACATCCTAAATATCGCATAGAATATAAAATGTACCATGCACGGTCACATTGTTCACCAGAAACACTCCACGTGCAGCTGCCTAAGGATTTTTCCATACAAAACTGTTTTCTGAATAACTTCCAAGTTTTTCATCCGATCGCGACCAAATTCTCGAGAATCATCAAGACTGTTATTATTTTCATTTGTACCAAATCTAGAGACTCTATCTTTAAATTGCGCTACTAAATCGTTTTTTTTTATTTAGGGGGTGGAAAGTATAAGTATTATCGTCTCTGAGATTTAGGTGTTCATACAGACAGACGGACAGACGAACATGGCTATATCGACTCGGCTGGTACCAAAACTGGAGACTCTATCTCTAAAATTGCGCTAGTAACCGGTATTTTTCGATTTTAGGGGGCGGAATGGGGCGTGGCAAAAATCTAAAATAGACCTGATCTGCGTAGGACATACACCAATACTGGTACCAAGTTTGAAATCTCTAGCTCTTATAGTCTCTGAGATCTAGGTGTTCATACAGACAGACGGACAGACGGGCATGGCTATATCGACTCGGCTGGTGATCCTGGCCAAGAATATATATACTGTATGGGGTCGGAAATACTTCCTTCTGCCTGTTACATACATTTCCTGAAATCACAAAGCCATAATACCCTTCTACACTATGGGTAGCGGGTATAAGAATTAAAAAATTCCAAATACCTTTTTTTTTCGTTTTTTTTCACAAACCAAAAAAATTAAAAACTTCAATATACCAATTTTTTTTCGTTTTTTGTTTTTCAAAAAATTTGAAAAATGACCTATAATTGTGTTTTTCTTTGTTTGTTTTACGTTTTTCCCCAAAAAAATACAAATTTTTACACTTTTCACAAACCAAAATGCTTATTTTCATGTTTTTAAGCAAAAAAAATTAAAAAAATCAATATACATTCTTTTGCGTTTTTTTTTCTTCAAAAAAATTGGAAAAATTACCAACAATTTTTGCTTCTTTGTTTGTATAACGTTTTTCCCCAAAAAATACAAAATTTTACGTTATTCACAAACCAAAATGCAAATTTTCATGTTTTTAACCAAATAAATTAAAAAATTTAATATACCATATTTTTTCTTTATTTTTTTTTTCTTTTTTTTACGGTTTTCCCCAAAAAATACAAACTTTGAAGTTTTTCACAAACAATAATGCAAATTTTCATGCTTTTCCCAAAAAAATTAAAAAATTCAATATTCATTCTTTTGCTTTTTTTCTCTCTAATAAAATTGGAAAAATTACCTACAGTTTTTGCTTCTTTGTTTGTATTACGTTTTTCCCCAAAAAAATACAAAATTTTTCGTTATTCACAAACCAAAATGCAAATTTTCATGTTTTTAACCAAAAAAATTAAAAACTTCAATATACCATTTTTTTCCTTTTTTGTTTTCCAAAAAATTGGAAAAATGCCCTAAAATTGTGTTTTTCTTTGTTTGTTTTACGTTTTTCCCCCAAAAAATACAAATTTGTACGTTTTTCACAAACCAAATGGTAATTTTTATGTTTTTAAGCAAAAAAAAAATGACAAAAATCTATATACATTCTTTTGCTTTTTTTTTTCAAAAAAAATTGGAAAAATGACCAACAATTTTTTTCTTTTTTGTTTGTATTTCGTTTTTCCCCAAAAATACAAATTTTTACGTTTTTCTCAAACAAAAATGCGAATTTTCATGTTTTTAACCAAAAAAATTAAAAACTTCCTTATACCATATTTTTCGTTTTTTTTTTTTTTTTAAATTGGAGAAATGCCCAAAAAATTATTTTTTCTTTGTTTGTTTTACGTTTTTCCCAAAAAAAAAATACAAATTTTTACGTTTTTCAAAAACGAAAATGCTTATTTTCATGATTTAAACCAAAAAAAATGAAAAAATTCAATACACCAATTTTTTGCATTTTTTCTCTAAAAATGTGGAAAAATGGCCAACATTTTTTTTATGTTTGTTTTACGTTGAAACCTTTTTTTCGATTTTTTAACTCAAATCGTTTTTGTTGTTTGTTTGTTTGTTTAAAGATATTCAAAATACAAATTTTTACGGTTTTCCCCATAAAAATACATATCATTACGCTTTTCACAAACAAAAATGCGAATTTTCATGTTTTTAACCAAAGAAATTAAAAACTTCAATATACCATTTTTTTTGCGTTATTTTTTCCAAAAAATTGCAAAAATGCCCAAAAATTTCTTTCTTTTTGCTTGTTTTACGCGTGGGCCCCAAAAAAAATAAAAATTTTAACGTTTTTCACAAACAAAAATGCGAATATTCATGTTTTTTCCAAAAAAAATGAAAAAAATCAATATACATTCTTTTGGGTTTTTTTTTCTGCAAAAAAAATGGAAAAATTACCAACAATTTTTGCTTTATTGTTTGTATTACGTTTTTCCCCAAAAAAATACAAATTTTTACGTTTTTTACAAACAAAAGGCGAATTTTCATGTTTTTAACCAAAAAAATTAAAAACTTCAATATACCATTTTTTTTCGTTTTTATTTTCCAAAAAATTGGAAAAATGCCCTAAAATTTTTTATTTTCTTTGTTTGTTTTACGTTTTCCCCAACAAATTTTGACGTTTTTCACATACCAAAATGATGTTTTAATGCAAATCGTTTTGGTTGTTTGTTTGTTTGCTTAGAGATATTTAAAATACAAATTTTTACGGTTTTCCCCAAAAAAATACAAATTTGTACGCTTTTCACAAACAAAAATGCCAATTTTCATGTTCTTAACCAAAACAAGTAAGAAAGCTACAGTCGAGTGTGCTCGACTGTGATATACCCGCTACCCAGCTGAAATATACTCAAATATACCAAAAAGTATTTTTTGGTTTTTTTGGTATGTGTAGCGGGTGTAAAAATTAAAAAATTCCAAATACCATTTTTTTGCGTTTTTATTTCAAAAAAATTGGAAAAATGCTCAAAAAAATTTTTTTTTGCTTGTTTTACGGTTTTTCCAATAAAATACAAATTTTGACGTTTTTCACAAACAAAAATGCAAATTTTCATGTTTTTTCCCAAAAAAATGAAAAAATTCAATAATCATTCTTTTGCTTTTTTTTTCTACAATAAAATTGGAATAATTATTAACAATTTTTGCTTTTTTGTTTGTATTACTTTTTTCTCCAAAAAATAAAAATTTTTACGCTCCTCACAAACCAAAATGCGAATTTTCATGTTTTTAACCAAACAAGTAAGAAAGCTAAAGTCGAGTGTGCTCGACTGTGATATACCCGTTACCCAGCTCAAATATACTCAAATATACCAAAAAGTATTTTTCGGTATTTTTGGTATATTTGGTATATTTGTACATACATATTCCATCACATCCTAAATATCGCATAGAATATAAAATGTACCATGCACGGTCACATTGTTCACCAGAAACACTCCACGTGCAGCTGCCTAAGGATTTTTCCATACAAAACTGTTTTAAAAATAACTTCCAAGTTTTTCATCCGATCGCGACCAAATTCTCGAGAATCATCAAGACTGTTATTATTTTCATTTGTACCAAATCTAGAGACTCTATCTTTAAATTGCGCTACTAAATCGTTTTTTTTTTATTTAGGGGGTGGAAAGTATAAGTATTATCGTCTCTGAGATTTAGGTGTTCATACAGACAGACGGACAGACGAACATGGCTATATCGACTCGGCTGGTACCAAAACTGGAGACTCTATCTCTAAAATTGCGCTAGTAACCGGTATTTTTCGATTTTAGGGGGCGGAATGGGGCGTGGCAAAAATCTAAAATAGACCTGATCTGTGTAGGACATACACCAATACTGGTACCAAGTTTGAAATCTCTAGCTCTTATAGTCTCTGAGATCTAGGTGTTCATACAGACAGACGGACAGACGGGCATGGCTATATCGACTCGGCTGGTGATCCTGGCCAAGAATATATATACTGTATGGGGTCGGAAATACTTCCTTCTGCCTGTTACATACATTTCCTGAAGTCACAAAGCCATAATACCCTTCTACACTATGGGTAGCGGGTATAAGAATTAAAAAATTCCAAATACCATTTTTTTGCGTTTTTTTTCACAAAACAAAAAAATTAAAAACTTCAATATACCAATTTTTTCGTTTTTTGTTTTTCAAAAAATTTGAAAAATGACCTAAAATTGTGTTTTTCTTTGTTTGTTTTACGTTTTCCCTAAAAAAATACAAATTTTTACACTTTTCACAAACCAAAATGCTTATTTTCATGTTTTTAAGCAAAAAAAATTAAAAAAATCAATATACATTCTTTTGCGTTTTTTTTTCTTCAAAAAAATTGGAAAAATTACCAACAATTTTTGCTTCTTTGTTTGTATAACGTTTTTCCCCAAAAAATACAAAATTTTACGTTTTTCACAAATCATCAAGACTGTTATTATCTTCATATGTACCAAAACTGGAGACTCTATCTCTAAAATTGCGCTAGTAACCGGTATTTTTCGATTTTAGGGGGCGGAATGGGGCGTGGCAAAAATCTAAAATAGACCTGATCTGCGTAGGACATACACCAATACTGGTACCAAGTTTGAAATCTCTAGCTCTTATAGTCTCTGAGATCTAGGTGTTCATACAGACAGACGGACAGACGGGCATGGCTATATCGACTCGGCTGGTGATCCTGGCCAAGAATATATATACTGTATGGGGTCGGAAATACTTCCTTCTGCCTGTTACATACATTTCCTGAAGTCACAAAGCCATAATACCCTTCTACACTATGGGTAGCGGGTATAAGAATTAAAAATTCAAAATACCATTTTTTTGCGTTTTTTTTTCAAAAAAATTGCAAAAATGGCAAAAAATTGCTTTTTTTTTTGCTTGTTTTACGGGTGGGCCCCAAAAAAATACAAATTTTAACGTTTTTCACAAACAAAAATGCGAATATTCATGTTTTTCCCCAAAAAAATGAAAAAATCAATATACATTCTTTTGCGTTTTTTTTTTTCTTAAAAAAAATTGTAAAAATTACCAACAATTTTTGCTTCTTTGTTTGTATTACGTTCTTCCCCAAAAAACACATATTTTTACGTTTTTCACAAACCAAAATGCGAATTTTCATGTTTTTAACCAAAAAAATCAAAAACTTCAATATACCATTTTTTTTGGTTTTTTTTTTTTAAATTGGAGAACTGCTCAAAAATTGTTTTTTTCTGTTTGTTTTACGGTTTTTCCCAAAAAATACAAATTTTTACGTTTTTCACAAACCAAAAAGCGAATTTTCATGTTTTTAACCAAAAAAATTAAAAACTTCAATATACCATTTTTTTTCGTTTTTTTTCCAAAAAATTTGAAAAATGCCCATAAATTGTTTTTTTCTTTGTTTGTTTTACGGTTTTCCCCAAAAAATACATATTTTTACAAAATGCGAATTTTCATGTTTTTAACCAAAAAAAAATAATAACTTCAATATTCCTTTATTTTTGGTTTTTTTTTTTAAATTGGAGAAATGGCCAAAAATTGTTTTTTTTGTTTGTTTTACGGTTTTCCCCAAAAAATACAAATTTTTACGTTTTTCACAAACCAAATGGCGAATTTTCATGTTTTTAACTAAAAAAAAATTAGAAACTTCAATATACCATTTTTTTTTCGTTTTTTGTTTTCCAAAAAATTTGAAAAATGCCCTCAAATTGCTTTTTTTTTGTTTTACGGTTTTCCCAAAAAAAAAACAAATTTTTACGCTCTTCACAAACCAAAATGCGAATTTTCATGTTTTTAACCAAAACAAGTAAGAAAGCTACAGTCGAGTGTGCTCGACTGTGATATACCCGCTACTCCAGCTCAAATATACTCAAATATACCAAAAAGTATTTTTGGTATATTTGGTATATTTGTACATACATATTCCATCACATCCTAAATATCGCATAAAGTATAAAATATACCATGCACGGTCACATTGTTCACCAGGGACAATACACGTGCAGCTGCCTATGGATTTTCCCATACAAAACTGTTTTCTGAATAACTTCCAAGCTTTTCATCCGATCACGACCAAACAAACGGACAGACGGACATGGCTATATCGACTCGGCTGGTGACCCTGGCCAAGAATATATATACTTTATGGGGTCGGAAATGCTTCCTTCTGCCTGTTGTATATATTTCCTGAAGTCACAAAGTTATAATACCTTTCTACCCTATGGGTAGCGTGTATAAAAATTCAAAAATTCAAAATACCATTTTTTTGCGTTTGTTTTCCAAAAATTTTCAAAAATGCCAAAAATTGTTTTTTTCTTTGCTTGTTTTACGATTTTCCCCAAAAAAATACAAATTTTAACGTTTTTCACAAACTAAAATGCGAATATTTATGTTTGTTCCCAAAAAAATGAAAAAAATCAATATACATTCAATTGCGAATTCTCATGTTTTTAACAAAAAAAAAATTAAAAACTTCAATATACCATTTTTTTTCGTTTTTTGTTTTCCAAAAAATTGGAAAAATGCCCTAAAATTTTTTTTTCTTTCTTTGTTTTACGTTTTTCAAAAAAAAATACAAATTTTTACGTTTTTCACAAACCAAAATGCTTATTTTCATGTTTTTAAGCATAAAAAAAATGAAAAAAAAAGCAATATACATTCTTTTGCGTTTTTTTTTTCTTCAAAAAAATTGGAAAAATGACCAACAATTTTTGCTTCTTTGTTTGTATTACGTTTTTCCCCAAAAAATACAAATTTTTACGCTTTTCACAAACAAAAATCCGAATTTTCATGTTTTTAACCAAAAAAAAATGAAAAAATTCAATATACAATTTTTTGCATTTTTTCTCCAAAAAAGTGGAAAAATTCCCAAATTTTTTTTTTGTTTTACGTTTTTACCAAAAAAAAAAAAATAAAAAAATGCGATATTAAAATTTTTTTCGATTTTTTATCAAAAAAATTAAGAAAATGACATGAAACCTTTTTTTTCAATTTTTTAACTAAAATCGTTTTTGTTGTTTGTTTGTTTGCTTAAAGATATTAAAAATACAAATTTTTACGATTTTCCCCAATAAATACAAATTTTTACGTTTTTCGCAAACCAAAAGGCGAATTTTTATGTTTTTAACCAAAAAAAATTAAAAACTTCAATATACCATTTTTTTCGTTTTTTTTTTCAAAAAATTTGAAAAATGCCCAAAATTGTTTTTTTTTTTTGTTTGTTTTACGTTTATCCCCAATAAAATACAAATATTAACGTTTTTCACAAACTAAAATGCGAATATTTATGTTTGTTCCCAAAAAAAATGAAAAAAATCAATATACATTCTTTTGCGTTTTTTTTTTTTCTTCAAAAAATTGTAAAAATGTCCAACAATTTTTGCTTCTTTTTTTCCCAACAGAATTACAAATTTTTACGTTTTTCACAAACCAAATTGCGAACTTTCATGTTTTTAACAAAAAAAAATGAAAAACTTCAATATACAATTTTTTTCTGGTTTTTTTTTTTAAATTGGAGAAATGCCCAAAAATTGTTTTTTTCTTTGTTTGGTTTACGGTTTTCCCCAAAATATACAAATGTTTACGTTTTTCACAAACCAAAATGAAATTTTCATGTTCTTAACCAAAAAAATTAAAAACTTCAATATACCATTTTTTTTGGTTTTTTGTTTTCCCACAAAATTGAAAAAATGCCCTAAAATTGTTTTTTTCTTTCTTTGTTTTACGTTTTTTTTCTTCAAAAAAATTGGAAAAATGACCAAAAATTTTTGCTTCTTTGTTTGTATTTTTCCCCAAAAAAAAATACAAATTTTTACGTTTATCACAAACCAAAATGCAAATTTTCATGTTTTTAAACAAAAAAATTAAAAACTTCAAATTTTTTATTTTTCGTTTTTTTTTTTTTTTTTTTTTTTTTAAATTGGAAAAAAGCCCTAAAATTGTTTTTTTCTTTGTTTGTTTTACGTTTTTCCCCAAAAAAAAAATACAATTTTTTACGTTTTCAAAAACCAAAATGTTTATTTTCATGTTTTTAACCAAAAAATGAAAAAATTCAATATACCATTTTTTTGCGTTTTTTTTCTCCAAAAAAGTGGAAAAATGCCAAAATTTTTTTTTTGTTTTACGTTTTTACCAAAAAAAAAAAAAATGAAAAAATTCAATATTAAAATTTTGGCGATTTAGTATCAAAAAATTTAAAAAAATTACATGAAACCTTTGTTTTTTCCATTTTTTAACTCAAATCGTTTAATTTTTTTGTTTGTTTGCTTAAAGATATTAAAAATACATATTTTTACGGTTTTCCCCAAAAAATACAAATTTTTACGTTTTTCACAAACCAAATTGCGAATTTTAATGTTTTTAACCAACAAAAAAATTAAAAACTTCAATATACCATTTTTTTCGTTTTTTGTTTCCAACAAATTTTAAAAATGTCCTAAAATTGTTTTTTTTTTGTTTGTTTTACGTTTTCCCAAAAAAATACAAATTTTTACGTTTTTCACAAACAAAATTGCAAATTTTCATGTTTTTCACACAAAAAAGTCGAGTGTGCTCGACTGTGATATACCCCCTACCCAGCTCAAATATACTCAAATATACCAAAAAGTATTTTTTGGTATTTTTGGTATATTTGGTATATTTGCATATATTCGCATAAAGTATAAAATATACCATGCACGGTCACATTGTTCACCAGGGACAATACACGTGCAGCTGCCTATGGATTTTCCCATACAAAACTGTTTTCTGAATAACTTCCAAGTTTTTCATCCGATCACGACCAAATTCTCGGAAATGATCAATACTGTTATTATCTTCATATGTACTAAAACTGGAGACTATCTCTAAAATTGCGCTAGTAAATCGTATTTTTCGATTTTAGGGGGCGGAAAGGGGCGTGGCGAAAATCTAAAATAAACTTTATCTGCGTATGACATACACCAATACTGGTACCAAGTTTGAAATGTCTAGCTCTTATAGTCTCTGAGATTTAGGTGTTCATACAGACAGACGGACAAACGGACAGACGGACATGGCTATGTCGACTCGACTGGTGACCCTGGCCAAGAATATATATAATTTATGGGGTCGGAAATGCTTCCTTCTGCCTGTTACATATATTTCCTGAAGTCACAAAGCTATAATACCTTTCTACCCTATGGGTAGCGGGTATTAAAATTCAAAAAATTAAAATACCATTTTTTTGCGTTTTTTTTTCCAAAAAATTGCAAAAATGCCCAAAAATTGGTTTTTTTTTTGCTTGTTTTACGATTTTCCCCAAAAAAATACAAATTTTAACGTTTTTCACAAACTAAAATGCGAAAATTTATGTTTTACCCAAAAAAATGAAAAAATTCAATATTCAATCTTTTGTTTTTTTTCTCTCTAATAAAATTGGAAAAATTACCAACAATTTATGCTTATTTTTTTGTATTACGTTTTTCCCCAAAAAATACAAATTTTTACGTTTTTCACAAACCAAAATGCAAATTTTCATGTTTTTAACCAAAAAAATTAAAAACTTCAATATACCATTTTTTTTTTTGTTTTTTGTTTTCCAAAAAATTAGAAAAATTCCCTAAAATTGTTTTTTTCTTTGTTTGTTTTACGTTTTTCAAAAAAAAAAATACAAATTTTTACGTTTTCCACAAACCAAAATGCTTATTTTCATGTTTTTTAACAAAAAAAAAAATGAAAAAAATCAATATACATTCTTTTGCGTTTTTTTTCTTCAAAAAAAATTGGAAAAATGACCAACAATTTTTGCTTCTTTGTTTGTATTACGTTTTCCCCAAAAATACAAATTTTTACGTTTTTCACAAACAAAAATGCGAATTTTCATGTTTTTAACCAAAAAAGATTAGAAACTTCAATATACCATATTTTTCGCTTTTTTTTTGTTTTTTTTTTTTTAAATTGGAGAAATGCCCAAAAATTGTTTTTTTTTTGTTTGTTTTACGTTTTACCCAAAAAAAAAATACAAATTTTTACGTTTTCACAAACCAAAATGCGAATTTTCATGTTTTTAACCAAAACAAGTAAGAAAGCTACAGTCGAGTGTGCTCGACTGTGATATACCCGCTACCCAGCTCAAATATACTCAAATATACCAAAAAGTATTTTTGGTATATTTGGTATATTTGTACATTCATATTCCATCACATCCTAAATATCGCATAAAGTATAAAATATATTATGCACGGTCACATTGCTCACCAGGAACACTCCACGTGCAGCTGCCTATGGATTTACCCATACAAAACTGTTTTCTGAATAACTTCCAAGTTTTTCATCCGATCACGACCAAACAAACGGACAGACGGACATGGCTATATCAACTCGGCTGGTGACCCTGGCCAAGAATATACTTTATGGGGTCGGAAATGCTTCCTTCTGCCTGTTACATATATTTCCTGAAGTCACAAAGCTATAATACTTTTCTACCCTATGGGTAGCGTGTATAAAAATTCAAAAATTCAAAATACCATTTTTTTGCGTTTGTTTTCCAAAAATTTGCAAAAATGCCAAAAATTGGTTTTTTCTTTGCTTGTTTTACGATTTTCCCCAAAAAATACAAATTTTTACGTTTTTCACAAACCAAATTGCGAATTCTCATGTTTTTAACAAAAAAAAATTAAAAACTTCAATATACCATTTTTTTCGTTTTTTTTTTTTTTTAAATTGGAGAAATGCCCAAAAATTGTTTTTTTCTTTATCTGTTTTACGGTTTTCCCCAAAAAATACAAATTTTTACGTTTTTCACAAACCAAAATGCAAATTTTCATGTTTTTAACCAAAAAAAAATTAAAAACTTCAATATACCATTTTTTTTCGTTTTTTGTTTTCCAAAAAATTGGAAAAATGCCCTAAAATTGTTTTTTTCTTTCTTTGTTTTACGTTTTTCAAAAAAAAAAATACAAATTTTTACGTTTTTCACAAACAAAAATCCGAATTTTCATGTTTTTAACCAAAAAAAAATGAAAAAATTCAATATACAATTTTTTGCATTTTTTCTCCAAAAAAGTGGAAAAATGCCCAATTTTTTTTTTGTTTTACGTTTTTACCAAAAAAAAAAAAATAAAAAAATGCAATATTAAAATTTTTTCGATTTTTTATCAAAAAAATTAAAAAAATTACATGAAACTTTTTTTTCAATTTTTTAACTAAAATCGTTTTTGTTGTTTGTTTGTTTGCTTAAAGATATTAAAAATACAAATTTTTACGGTTTTCCCCAATAAATACAAATTTTTACGTTTTTCGCAAACCAAAAGGCGAATTTTTATGTTTTTAACCAAAAAAAAATTAAAAACTTCAATATACCATTTTTTTCGTTTTTTTTTCCAAAAAATTTGAAAAATGACCTAAAATTGTTTTTTTTTTTTTGTTTGTTTTACGTTTTTCCCAAAAAAAAAATACAAATTTTTACGTTTTTCACAAATCAAAATGCTTATTTTCATGTTTTTAACCAAAAAAAAATGAAAAAATTCAATATACCATTTTTTTGTATTTTTTTCTACAAAAAAGTGGAAAAATGACCAACATTTTTTTTAAGTTTGTTTTACGTTGAAAACTTTTTTTTTTAAATTTTTTTACTCAAATCGTATTTGTTGTTTGTTTGTTTGGTTAAAGATATTTAAAATACAAATTTTTACGGTTTTCCCAAAAAAAAATACAAATTATTACGTTTTTCAAAAACAAAAATGGAAATTTTCATGTTTTTCACAAACAAAAATGCAAATTTTCATATTTTTTCCCAAAAAATGAAAAAAATCAAAAAACACTTTTGCTTTTTTTCCCTCCAATAAAATTGGAAAAATATCCAACAATTTTTATGTTTTTTCCCAAAAAAATGAAAAAATTCAATATTCATTCCTTTGCTTTTTTTCTCTCCAATAAAAATGGAAACATGTCCAACAATTTTTTTTTCTTTATTTGTTTTACGTTTTTCCCCAAAAAAAATTTGTACGTTTTTCACATACCAAAATGATATTTTAACTCAAATCGTTTTTGTTGTTTTTTTGCTTGCTTAAGGGTATTTAAAATACAAATTTTTTCGGTTTTCCCCAAAAAAATATAAATTATTACGTTCTTCACAAACAAAAATGCAAATTTTCATGTTTTTCACAAACAAAAAGGCAAATTTTCATGTGTTTTCCCAAAAAAATTAAAAAAAAATCAATATACATTCTTTTGCGTTTTTTTTTCCAAAAAAATTTGAACAATTCCAACAATTTGTTTTCTTTGTTTGTTTTACGGTTTTCCCCGAAAAAATACAAATTTTTACGCTCTTCACAAACCAAAATGCGAATTTTCATGTTTTTAACCAAAACAAGTAAGAAAGCTACAGTCGAGTGTGCTCGACTGTGATATACCCGCTACCCAGCTCAAATATACTCAAATATACCAAAAAGTATTTTTTGGTATATTTGGTATATTTGTACATTCATATTCCATCACATCCTAAATATCGCATAAAGTATAAAATGTACCATGCACTGTCACATTGTTCACCAGGGACAATACACGAGCAGCTGCCTTTGGATTTTCCCATACAAAACGGTTTTCTGAATAACTTCCAAGTTTTTCATCCGATCACGACCATATTCTCGGAAATCATCAAGACTGTTATTATCTTCATATGTACCAAAACTGGAGACTCTATCTCTAAAATTGCGTAAATCGTATTTTTCGATTTTAGGGGCGGAAAGGGGCGTGGTAAAAATCTAAAATAAACTTGATCTGCGTAGGACAAACACCAATACTGGTACCAAGTTTGAAATCTCTAGCTCTTATAGTCTCTGAGATTTAGGTGTTCATACAGACAGACGGACAGACGGACATGGCTATATCGACTCGGCTGGTGACCCTGGCCAAGAATATATATACTTTATGGGGTCGGAAATGCTTCATTCTGCCTGTTACATATATTTCCTGAAGTCACAGAGCTATAATACCTTTCTACACTATGGGTAGCGGGTATAAAAATTCAAAAATTCAAAATACCATTTTTTTGCGTTTTTTTCCAAAAAATTGCAAAAATGCCCAAAAATTGGATTTTTCTTTGTTTGGTTTACGGTTTTCCCCAAAAAATACAAATTTTTACGTTTTTCACAAACCAAAATGAAATTTTCATGTTCTTAACCAAAAAAATTAAAAACTTCAATATACCATTTTTTTTCGTTTTTTGTTTTCCAAAAAATTGGAAAAATGCCCTAAAATTGTTTTTTTCTTTGTTTGTTTTACGTTTTTCCCCAAAAAAATACAAATTTTTACGTTTTTCACAAACCAAAATGCAAATTTTCATGTTTTTAACCAAAAAAATTAAAAACTTCAATATATCATATTTTTCGCTTTTTTTTTGTTTTTTTTTTTAAATTGGAAAAATGCCCTAAAATTGTTTTTTTCTTTGTTTGTTTTACGTTTTTCCCAAACAAAAAAATACAAATTTTAACGTTTTTCACAAACAAAAATGCGATATTCATGTTTTTTCCCAAAAAAATGTACAATATACATTCTTTTGCGTTTTTTTTTTTTTAAATTGGATAAATTACCAACAATTTTTGCTTCTTTGTTTGTATTACGTTTTTCCCCAAAAAATACAAATTTTTACGTTTTTCACAACCAAAAGGCGAATTTTCATGTTTTTAACTAAAAAAAAATAGAAACTTCAATATACCATTTTTTTTCGTTTTTTTTTCCAAAAAATTTGAAAAATGTCCTAAAATTGTTTTTTTTTGTTTTACGTTTTTCCCAAAAAAATACAAATTTTTACGCTCTTCACAAACCAAAATGCAAATTTTCATGTTTTTAACCAAAACAAGTAAGAAAGCTACAGTCGAGTGTGCTCGACTGTGATATACCCGCTACCCAGCTCAAATATACTCAAATATACCAAAAAGTATTTTTGGTATATTTGGTATATTTGTACATACATATTCCATCACATCGTAAATATCGCATAAAGTATAAAATATACCATGCACGGTCACATTGTTGTTTCCCATACAAAACTGTTTTCTGAATAACTTCCAAGTTTTTCATCCGATCACGACCAAACAAACGGACAGACGGACATGGCTATATCGACTCGTCTGGTGACCCTGGCCAAGAATATACTTTATGGGGTCGGAAATGCTTCCTTCTGCCTGTTACATATATTTCCTGAAGTCACAAAGCTATAATACCTTTCTACCCTATGGGTAGCGTGTATAAAAATTCAAAAATTCAAAATACCATTTTTTTGCGTTTGTTTTCCAAAAATTTGCAAAAATGCCAAAAATTGGTTTTTTCTTTGCTTGTTTTACGATTTTCCCCAAAAAAATAAAAATTTTTTACGTTTTTCACAAACCAAATTGCGAATTCTCATGTTTTTAACAGAAAAAATTAAAAACTTCAATATACCATTTTTTTCGTTTTTTTTTTTTTTTTATTTGGAGAAGTGCCCAAAAATTGTTTTTTTCTTTCTTTGTTTTACGTTTTTCAAAAAAAAAAATACAAATTATTACGTTTTTCACAAACAAAAATGCAAATTTTCATGTTTTTCACAAACCAAAATGCTTATTTTCATGTTTTTAAGCAAAAAAAAAAAAAAATAAAAAAAGCAATATACATTCTTTTGCGTTTTTTTTTTCTTCAAAAAATTTGAAAAAAAGGACCAACAATTTTTGCTTCTTTGCTTGTATTACGTTTTTCCCCAAAAAATACAAATTTTTACGTTTTTCACAAACAAAAAACCGAATTTTCGTGTTTTTAACCAAAAAAAAATGAAAAAATTCAATATAAAATTTTTTGCATTTTTTCTCCAAAAAAGTGGAAAAATGCCCAAATTTTTTTTTTGTTTTACGTTTTTACCAAAAAAAAAAAATAAATAAAAAAATGCAATTTTTTAACTAAAATCGTTTTTGTAGTTTGTTTGTTTGCTTAAAGATATTAAAAATACAAATTTTTACGGGTTTCCTCAATAAATACAAATTTTTACGTTTTTCGCAAACCAAAAGGCGAATTTTTATGTTTTTAACCAAAAAAAATTAAAAACTTCAATATACCATTTTTTTCGTTTTTTTTTCCAAAAAATTTGAAAAATGCCCAAAATTGTTTTCTTTTTTTTTTGTTTTACGGTTTTCCCAAAAAAAATACAAATTATTACGTTTTTCACAAACAAAAATGCAAATTTTCATGTTTTTCACAAACAAAAAGGCAAATTTTCATATGTTTTCCCAAAAAAATTAAAAAAAAACCAATATACATTCTTTTGCGTTTTTTTCTCCAAAAATATTTGAACAATTCCAACAATTTGTTTTCTTTGTTTGTTTTACGGTTTTCCCCGAAAAAATACAAATTTTTACGCTCTTCACAAACCAAAATGCGAATTTTCATGTTTTTAACCAAAATAAGTAAGAAAGCTACAGTCGAGTGTGCTCGACTGTGATATACCCGCTACCCAGCTCAAATATACTCAAATATACCAAAAAGTATTTTTTGGTATATTTGGTATATTTGTACATTCATATTCCATCACATCCTAAATATCGCATAAAGTATAAAATGTACCATGCACTGTCACATTGTTCACCAGGGACAATACACGAGCAGCTGCCTTTGGATTTTCCCATACAAAACGGTTTTCTGAATAACTTCCAAGTTTTTCATCCGATCACGATCGGAAATCATCAAGACTGTTATTATCTTCATATGTACCAAAACTGGAGACTCTATCTCTAAAATTGCGCTAGTAAATCGTATTTTTCGATTTTAGGGGGCGGAAAGGGGCGTTGTAAAAATCTAAAATAAACTTGATCTGCGTAGGACAAACACCAATACTGGTACAAAGTTTGAAATCTCTAGCTCTTATAGTCTCTGAGATTTAGGTGTTCATACAGACAGACGGACAGACGGACATGGCTATATCGACTCGGCTGGTGACCCTGGCCAAGAATATATATACTTTATGGGGTCGGAAATGCTTCCTTCTGCCTGTTACATATATTTCCTGAAGTCACAAAGCTATAATACCTTTCTACCCTATGGGTAGCGGGTATAAAAATTCAAAAATTCAAAATACCATTTTTTTGCGTTTTTTTCCAAAAAATTGCAAAAATGCCCAAAAATTGGATTTTTCTTTGCTTGTTTCACAATTTTCCCCAAAAAAATACAAATTTTAACGTTTTTCACAAACTAAAATGCGAATATTTATGTTTGTTCCCAAAAAAAATGAAAAAAATCAATATACATTCTTTTGCGTTTTTTTTTTTCTTCAAAAAAATTGGAAAAATGTCCAACAATTTTTGCTTCTTTTTTCCCAACGGAATTACAAATTTTTACGTTTTTCACAAACCAAATTGCGAATTTTAATGTTTTTAACCAACAAAAAAATTAAAAACTTCAATATACCATTTTTTTCGTTTTTTTTTTCCAACAAATTTTAAAAATGTCCTAAAATTGTTTTTTTTTTTGTTTGTTTTACGTTTTCCCAAAAAAATACAAATTATTACGTTTTTCACAAACAAAATTGCAAATTTTCATGTTTTTCACAAACAAAAATGATATTTTAACTCAAATCGTTTTTGTTGTTTGTTTGTTTGCTTAAAGATATTTAAAATACAATTTTTACGGTTGTCCCCAAAAAAATACAAATTTTTACGCTCTTTACAAACCAAAATGCGAATTTTCATGTTTTTAACCAAAATAAGTAAGAAAGCTACAGTCGAGTGTGCTCGACTGTGATATACCCCCTACCCAGCTCAAATATATCTCAAATATACCAAAAAGTATTTTTTGGTATTTTTGGTATATTTGGTATATTTGTATATAGTTGCATAAAGTATAAAATATACCATGCACGGTCACATTGTTCACCAGGGACAATACACGTGCAGCTGCCTATGGATTTTCCCATACAAAACTGTTTTCTGAATAACTTCCAAGTTTTTCATCCGATCACGACCATATTCTCGGAAATCATCAAGACTGTTATTATCTTCATATGTACCAAAACTGGAGACTCTATCTCTCTTGCGCTAGTAAATCGTATTTTTCGATTTTAGGGGTCGGAAAAGGGCGTGGCTAAAATATAAAATAAACTTGATCTGCGTATGACATTCACCAATACTGGTACCAAGTTTGAAATCTCTAGCTCTTATAGTTTCTGAGATTTAGGTGTTCATACAGACAGACGGACAGACGGACATGGCTATATCGACTCGGCTGGTGACCCTGGCCAAGAATATATATACTTTATGGGGTCGGAAATGCTTCCTACTGCCTGTTACATATATTTCCTGAAGTCACAAAGCTATAATACCTTTCTACCCTATGGGTAGCGGGTATAAAAATTCAAAAATACAATATACCATTTTTTTGCATTTTTTTCTCCAAAAAAGCGAAAAATGCCCAAAAATTGTTTTTTTTTTTGTTTGTTTTACACGTTTTTCCAAAAAAAAAATACAAATTTTGACGTTTTTCACTAACCAAAATGCTTATTTTCATGTTTTTAAGCAAAAAAAAAATGGAAAAAATCAATATACATTTTTTGCGTTTTTTTTTCTTCAAAAAAATTGGAAAAATGACCAACAATTTTTGCTTCTTTGTTTGTATTACGGTTTTCCCCAAAAAAATACATATTTTTACGTTTTTCACAAACCAAAATGCGAATTTTCATGTTTTTAACCAAAAAAATTAAAAACTTCAATATACCATTTTTTTTCGTTTTTTTTTCCAAAAAATTTTTAAAAATGCCCAAATTTTTTATTTGTTTTACGTTTTTACCAAAAAAAAAATAAAAAAATGCAATATTAAAATTTTTTCGATTTTTTATCAAAAAAATTAAAAAAATGACATGAAACCTTTTTTTTCAATTTTTTAACTAAAATCGTTTTTGTTGTTTGTTTGTTTGCTTAAAGATATTAAAAATACAAATTTTTACGGTTTTCCCCAATAAATACAAATTTTTACGTTTTTCGCAAACCAAAAGGCGAATTTTTATGTTTTTAACCAAAAAAATTAAAAACTTCAATATACCATTTTTTTCGTTTTTTTTTCCAAAAAATTTGAAAAATGCCCAAAATTGTTTTCTTTTTTTTTTGTTTTACGGTTTTCCCAAAAAAAATACAAATTATTACGTTTTTCACAAACAAAAATGCAAATTTTCATGTTTTTCACAAACAAAAATGCAAATTTTCATGTTTTTTTCCAAAAAAATGAAAAAATTCAATATTCATTCTTTTGCTTTTTTTCTCTCCAATAAAATTGGAAACATGTCCAACAATTTTTGTTTCTTTATTTGTTTTACGTTTTTCCCCAAAAAAATTTGTACGTTTTTCACATACCAAAATGATATTTTAACTCAAATCGTTTTTGTTGTTTTTTTGCTTGCTTAAAGATATTTAAAATACAAATTTTTTCGGTTTTCCCCAAAAAAATATAAATTATTACGTTCTTCACAAACAAAAATGCAAATTTTCATGTTTTTCACAAACAAAAAGGCAAATTTTCATATGTTTTCCCAAACAAATTAAAAAAAATCAATATACATTCTTTTGCGTTTTTTTCTCCAAAAAAATTTGAACAATTCCAACAATTTGTTTTCTTTGTTTGTTTTACGGTTTTCCCCGAAAAAATACAAATTTTTACGCTCTTCACAAACCAAAATGCGAATTTTCATGTTTTTAACCAAAATAAATAAGAAAGCTACAGTCGAGTGTGCTCGACTGTGATATACCCGCTACCCAGCTCAAATATACTCAAATATACCAAAAAGTATTTTTTGGTATATTTGGTATATTTGTACATTCATATTCCATCACATCCTAAATATCGCATAAAGTATAAAATGTACCATGCACTGTCACATTGTTCACCAGGGACAATACACGAGCAGCTGCCTTTGGATTTTCCCATACAAAACGGTTTTCTGAATAACTTCCAAGTTTTTCATCCGATCACGATCGGAAATCATCAAGACTGTTATTATCTTCATATGTACCAAAACTGGAGACTCTATCTCTAAAATTGCGCTAGTAAATCGTATTTTTCGATTTTAGGGGGCGGAAAGGGGCGTGGTAAAAATCTAAAATAAACTTGATCTGCGTAGGACAAACACCAATACTGGTACAAAGTTTGAAATCTCTAGCTCTTATAGTCTCTGAGATTTAGGTGTTCATACAGACAGACGGACAGACGGACATGGCTATATCGACTCGGCTGGTGACCCTGGCCAAGAATATATATACTTTATGGGGTCGGAAATGCTTCCTTCTGCCTGTTACATATATTTCCTGAAGTCACAAAGCTATAATACCTTTCTACCCTATGGGTAGCGGGTATAAAAATTCAAAAATTCAAAATACCATTTTTTTGCGTTTTTTTCCAAAAAATTGCAAAAATGCCCAAAAATTGGATTTTTCTTTGCTTGTTTTACAATTTTCCCCAAAAAAATACAAATTTTAACGTTTTTCACAAACTAAAATGCAAATATTTATGTTTGTTCCCAAAAAAAATGAAAAAAATCAATATACATTCTTTTGCGTTTTTTTTTTCTTCAAAAAAATTGGAAAAATGTCCAACAATTTTTGCTTCTTTTTTCCCAACGGAATTACAAATTTTTACGTTTTTCACAAACCAAATTGCGAACTTTCATGTTTTTAACAAAAAAATGAAAAACTTCAATATACCATTTTTTTTCGTTTTTTTTTTTTTTAATTGGAAAAATGCCCAAAAATTGGTTTTTTCTTTGTTTGGTTTACGGTTTTCCCCAAAAAATACAAATTTTTACGTTTTTCACAAACCAAAATGAAATTTTCATGTTCTTACCCAAAAAAATTAAAAATTTGAACAATTCCAACAATTTGTTTTCTTTGTTTGTTTTACGGTTTTCCCCGAAAAAATACAAATTTTTACGCTCTTCACAAACCAAAATGCGAATTTTCATGTTTTAAACCAAAATAAGTAAGAAAGCTACAGTCGAGTGTGCTCGACTGTGATATACCCGCTACCCAGCTCAAATATACCAAAAAGTATTTTTTGGTATATTTGGTATATTTGTACATTCATATTCTATCACATCCTAAATATCGCATAAAGTATAAAATGTACCATGCACTGTCACATTGTTCACCAGGGACAATAC
Organism: Drosophila siamana; assembly: GCA_035047445.1. Lineage (NCBI taxonomy): Eukaryota > Metazoa > Arthropoda > Insecta > Diptera > Drosophilidae > Drosophila > Drosophila siamana. The sequence continues at coordinate 139,781 of JAWNPP010000114.1, read as the reverse complement.
ACGAGCAGCTGCCTTTGGATTTTCCCATACAAAACGGTTTTCTGAATAACTTCCAAGTTTTTCATCCGATCACGATCGGAAATCATCAAGACTGTTATTATCTTCATATGTACCAAAACTGGAGACTCTATCTCTAAAATTGCGCTAGTAAATCGTATTTTTCGATTTTAGGGGGCGGAAAGGGGCGTGGTAAAAATCTAAAATAAACTTGATCTGCGTAGGACAAACACCAATACTGGTACCAAGTTTGAAATCTCTAGCTCTTATAGTCTCTGAGATCTAGGTGTTCATATAGACAGACGGACAGACGGACATGGCTATATCGACTCGGCTGGTGACCCTGGCCAAGAATATATATACTTTATGGGGTCGGAAATGCTTCCTTCTGCCTGTTACATATATTTCCTGAAGTCACAAAGCTATAATACCTTTCTACCCTATGGGTAGCGGGTATAAAAATTCAAAAATTCAAAATACCATTTTTTTGCGTTTTTTTCCAAAAAATTGCAAAAATGCCCAAAAATTGGATTTTTCTTTGCTTGTTTTACAATTTTCCCCAAAAAAATACAAATTTTAACGTTTTTCACAAACTAAAATGCGAATATTTATGTTTGTTCCCAAAAAAATGAAAAAAATCAATATACATTCTTTTGAGTTTTTTTTTTTCTTCAAAAAAGTTGGAAAAATGTCCAACAATTTTTGCTTCTTTTTTCCCAACGGAATTACAAATTTTTACGTTTTTCACAAACCAAATTGCGAACTTTCATGTTTTTAACAAAAAAATGAAAAACTTCAATATACCATTTTTTTCGTTTTTTTTTTTTTTAAATTGGAGAAATGCCCAAAAATTGGTTTTTTCTTTGTTTGGTTTACGGTTTTCCCCAAAAAATACAAATTTTTACGTTTTTCACAAACCAAAATGAAATTTTCATGTTCTTAACCAAAAAAATTAAAAACTTCAATATACCATTTTTTTTCGTTTTTTGTTTTCCAAAAAATTGGAAAAATGCCCTAAAAATTGTTTTTTTCTTTGTTTGTTTTACGTTTTTCAAAAAAAAAAAAAAAATACAAATTTTTACGTTTTTCTCAAATTAAAATGCTTATTTTCATGTTTTTAAGCAAAAAAAAATGAAAAAAAAGCAATATACATTCTTTTGCGTTTTTTTTTCTTCAAAAAAATTGGAAAAATGACCAACAATTTTTGCTTCTTTGTTTGTATTACGTTTTTCCCCAAAAAAATACAAATTTTTACGTTTTTCACAAACCAAAATGCAAATTTTCATGTTTTTAACCAAAAAAATTAAAAACTTCAATATATCATATTTTTCGCTTTTTTTTTGTTTTTTTTTTTAATTGGAAAAATGCCCTAAAATTGTTTTTTTCTTTGTTTGTTTTACGTTTTTCGCAAAAAAAAAAATACAAATTTTTACGTTTTCAAAAACCAAAATGTTTATTTTCATGTTTTTAACCAAAAAATGAAAAAATTCAATATACCATTTTTTTGCATTTTTTTTCTCCAAAAAAGTGGAAAAATGCCAAAATTTTTTTTTTGTTTTTTACGTTTTTACCAAAAAAAAAAAATGAAAAAATGCAATATTAAAATTTTGGCGATTTAGTATCAAAAAATTTAAAAAAATTACATGAAACCTTTGTTTTTTCAATTTTTTAACTCAAATCGTTTAATTTTTTTGTTTGTTTGCTTAAAGATATTAAAAATACATATTTTTACGGTTTTCCCCAAAAAATACAAATTTTTACGTTTTTCACAAACCAAAAGGCGAATTTTTATGTTTTTAACCAAAAAAAATTAAAAACTTCAATATACCATTTTGTTCGTTTTTTTTTCCAAAAAATTTGAAAAATGCCCAAAATTGTTTTCTTTTTTTTTGTTTTACGGTTTTCCCAAAAAAAATACAAATTATTACGTTTTTCACAAACAAAAATGCAAATTTTCATGTTTTTCACAAACAAAAATGCAAATTTTCATGTTTTTTTCCAAAAAAATGAAAAAATTCAATATTCATTCTTTTGCTTTTTTTCTCTCCAATAAAATTGGAAACATGTCCAACAATTTTTTTTACTTTATTTGTTTTACGTTTTTCCCCAAAAAAAATTTGTACATTTTTCACATACCAAAATGATATTTTAACTCAAATCGTTTTTGTTGTTTTTTTGCTTGCTTAAAGATATTTAAAATACAAATTTTTTCGGTTTTCCCCAAAAAAATATAAATTATTACGTTCTTCACAAACAAAAATGCAAATTTTCATGTTTTTCACAAACAAAAAGGCAAATTTTCATATGTTTTCCCAAAAAAAATTAAAAAAAAACCAATATACATTCTTTTGCGTTTTTTTCTCCAAAAAAATTTGAACAATTCCAACAATTTGTTTTCTTTGTTTGTTTTACGGTTTTCCCCGAAAAAATACAAATTTTTACGCTCTTCACAAACCAAAATGCGAATTTTCATGTTTTTAACTAAAATAAGTAAGAAAGCTACAGTCGAGTGTGCTCGACTGTGATATACCTGCTACCAGCTCAAATATATCTCAAATATACCAAAAAGTATTTTTTGGTATATTTGGTATATTTGTACATTCATATTCCATCACATCCTAAATATCGCATAAAGTATAAAATGTACCATGCACTGTCACATTGTTCACCAGGGACAATACACGAGCAGCTGCCTTTGGATTTTCCCATACAAAACGGTTTTCTGAATAACTTCCAAGTTTTTCATCCGATCACGATCGGAAATCATCAAGACTGTTATTATCTTCATATGTTCCAAAACTGGAGACTCTATCTCTAAAATTGCGCTAGTAAATCGTATTTTTCGATTTTAGGGGGCGGAAAGGGGCGTGGTAAAAATCTAAAATAAACTTGATCTGCGTAGGACAAACACCAATACTGGTACAAAGTTTGAAATCTCTAGCTCTTATAGTCTCTGAGATTTAGGTGTTCATACAGACAGACGGACAGGCGGACATGGCTATATCGACTCGGCTGGTGACCCTGGCCAAGAATATATATACTTTATGGGGTCGGAAATGCTTCCTTCTGCCTGTTAGATATATTTCCTGAAGTCACAAAGCTATAATACCTTTCTACCCTATGGGTAGCGGGTATAAAAATTCAAAAATTCAAAATACCATTTTTTTGCGTTTTTTTCCAAAAAATTGCAAAAATGCCCAAAAATTGGATTTTTCTTTGCTTGTTTTACAATTTTCCCCCAAAAAAATACAAATTTTAACGTTTTTCACAAACTAAAATGCAAATATTTATGTTTGTTCCCAAAAAAAAAAGAAAAAAATCAATATACATTCTTTTGCGTTTTTTTTTTCTTCAAAAAAATTGGAAAAATGTCCAACAATTTTTTGCTTCTTTTTTCCCAACGGAATTACAAATTTTTACGTTTTTCACAAACCAAATTGCGAACTTTCATGTTTTTAACAAAAAAAATGAAAAACTTCAATATACCATTTTTTTTCGCTTTTTTTTTTTAATTGGAAAAATGCCCAAAAATTGGTTTTTTCTTTGTTTGGTTTACGGTTTTCCCCAAAAAATACAAATTTTTACGTTTTTCACAAACCAAAATGAAATTTTCATGTTCTTAACCAAAAAAATTAAAAACTTCAATATACCATTTTTTTTTGGTTTTTTGTTTACTAAAAAAATTGGAAAAATGCCCTAAAATTGTTTTTTTCTTTGTTTGTTTTACGTTTTTCAAAAAAAAAAATACAAATTTTTACGTTTTTCACAAATTAAAATGCTTATTTTCATGTTTTTAAGCAAAAAAAAAAAAAATGAAAAAAAGCAATATACATTCTTTTTGCGTTTTTTTTCTTCAAAAAAATTGGAAAAATGACCAACAATTTTTGCTTCTTTGTTTGTATTACGTTTTTCCCCAAAAAAATACAAATTTTTACGTTCTTCACAAACCAAAATGCAAATTTTCATGTTTTTAACCAAAAAAATTAAAAACTTCAATACATCATATTTTTCGCTTTTTTTTTGTTTTTTTTTTTTTTTAATTGGAAAAATGCCCTAAAATTGTTTTTTTCTTTGTTTGTTTTACGTTTTTCGCAAAAAAAAAAATACAAATTTTTACGTTTTCAAAAAACCAAAATTTTATTTTCATGTTTTTAACCAAAAAATGAAAAAATTCAATATACCATTTTTTTGCATTTTTTTTCTCCAAAAAAGTGGAAAAATGCCAAAATTTTTTTTTGTTTTACGTTTTTACCAAAAAAAAAAAAAAATGAAAAAATTCAATATTAAAATTTTGGCGATTTAGTATCAAAAAATTTAAAAAAATTACATGAAACCTTTGTTTTTTCAATTTTTTAACTCAAATCGTTTAATTTTTTTGTTTGTTTGCTTAAAGATATTAAAAATACATATTTTTACGGTTTTCCCCAAAAAATACAAATTTTTACGTTTTTCACAAACCAAATTGCGAATTTTAATGTTTTTAACCAACAAAAAAATTAAAAACTTCAATATACCATTTTTTTCGTTTTTTTTTTCCAACAAATTTTAAAAATGTCCTAAAATTGTTTTTTTTTTTTGTTTGTTTTACGTTTTCCCAAAAAAATACAAATTATTACGTTTTTCACAAACAAAATTGCAAATTTTCATGTTTTTCACAAACAAAAATGATATTTTAACTCAAATCGTTTTTGTTGTTTGTTTGTTTGCTTAAAGATATTTAAAATACAATTTTTACGGTTTTCCCCAAAAAAAAATACAAATTTTTACGCTCTTTTACAAACCAAAATGCGAATTTTCATGTTTTTAACCAAAATAAGTAAGAAAGCTACAGTCGAGTGTGCTCGACTGTGATATACCCCCTACCCAGCTCAAATATACTCAAATATACCAAAAAGTATTTTTTGGTATTTTTGGTATATTTGGTATATTTGTATATAGTTGCATAAAGTATAAAATATACCATGCACGGTCACATTGTTCACCAGGGACAATACACGTGCAGCTGCCTATGGATTTTCCCATACAAAACTGTTTTCTGAATAACTTCCAAGTTTTTCATCCGATCACGACCAAATTCGGAAATCATCAAGACTGTTATTATCTTCATATGTACCAAAACTGGAGACTCTATCTCTCTTGCGCTATTAAATCGTATTTTTCGATTTTAGGGGTCGGAAAAGGGCGTGGCTAAAATATAAAATAAACTTGATCTGCGTATGACATTCACCAATACTGGTACCAAGTTTGAAATCTCTAGCTCTTATAGTTTCTGAGATTTAGGTGTTCTTACAAACAGACGGACAAACGGACAAACGGACAGACGGACATGGCTATATCGACTCGGCTGGTAACCCTGGCCAAGAATATATATACTTTATGGGGTCGGAAATGCTTCCTTCTGCCTGTTACATATATTTCCTGAAGTCACAAAGCTATAATACCTTTCTACCCTATGGGTAGCGGGTATAAAAATTCAAAAATACAATATACCATTTTTTTGCATTTTTTTCTCCAAAAAAGCGAAAAATGCCCAAAAATTGTTTTTTTTTTTTGTACATTCATATTCCATCACATCCTAAATATCGCATAAAGTATAAAATGTACCATGCACTGTCACATTGTTCACCAGGGACACGAGCAGCTGCCTTTGGATTTTCCCATACAAAACGGTTTTCTGAATAACTGCCAAGTTTTTCATCCGATCACGATCGGAAATCATCAAGACTGTTATTATCTTCATATGTACCAAAACTGGAGACTCTATCTCTAAAATTGCGCTAGTAAATCGTATTTTTCGATTTTAGGGGGCGGAAAGGGGCGTGGTAAAAATCTAAAATAAACTTGATCTGCGTAGGACAAACACCAATACTGGTACCAAGTTTGAAATCTCTAGCTCTTATAGTCTTTGAGATTTAGGTGTTCATACAGACAGACGGACAGACGGACATGGCTATATCGACTCGGCTGGTGACCCTGGCCAAGAATATATATACTTTATGGGGTCGGAAATGCTTCCTTCTGCCTGTTACATATATTTCCTGAAGTCACAAAGCTATAATACCTTTCTACCCTATGGGTAGCGGGTATAAAAATTCAAAAATTCAAAATACCATTTTTTTGCGTTTTTTTCCAAAAAATTGCAAAAATGCCCAAAAATTGGATTTTTCTTTGCTTGTTTTACAATTTTCCCCAAAAAAATACAAATTTTAACGTTTTTCAAAAACTAAAATGCGAATATTTATGTTTGTTCCCAAAAAAAATGAAAAAAATCAATATACATTCCTTTGCGTTTTTTTTTTTCTTCAAAAAAATTGGAAAAATTTCCAACAATTTTTGCTTCTTTTTTCCCAACGGAATTACAAATTTTTACGTTTTTCACAAACCAAATTGCGAACTTTCATGTTTTTAACAAAAAAATGAAAAACTTCAATATACCATTTTTTTTCGTTTTTTTTTTTTTTTAAAATGGAGAAATGCCCAAAAATTGGTTTTTTCTTTGTTTGGTTTACGGTTTTCCCCAAAAAATACAAATTTTTACGTTTTTCACAAACCAAAATGAAATTTTCATGTTCTTACCCAAAAAAATTAAAAACTTCAATATACCATTTTTTTTCGTTTTTTGTTTTCCAAAAAATTGGAAAAATGCCCTAAAATTGTTTTTTTCTTTGTTTGTTTTACGTTTTTCAAAAAAAAAAAAATACAAATTTTTACGTTTTTCTCAAATTAAAATGCTTATTTTCATGTTTTTAAGCAAAAAAAAATGAAAAAAAGCAATATACATTCTTTTGCGTTTTTTTTCTTCAAAAAAATTGGAAAAATGACCAACAATTTTTGCTTCTTTGTTTGTATTACGTTTTTCCCCAAAAAAATACAAATTTTTACGTTTTTCACAAACCAAAATGCAAATTTTCATGTTTTTAACCAAAAAAATTAAAAAACTTCAATATATCATATTCTTCGCTTTTTTTTGTTTTTTTTTTTAAATTGGAAAAATGCCCTAAAATTGTTTTTTTCTTTGTTTGTTTTACGTTTTTCGCAAAAAAAAAAAATACAAATTTTTACGTTTTCAAAAACCAAAATGTTTATTTTCATGTTTTTAACCAAAAAATGAAAAAAATTCAATATACCATTTTTTTGCATTTTTTTTTCTCCAAAAAAGTGGAAAAATGCCAAAATTTTTTTTTTGTTTTACGTTTTTACCAAAAAAAAAAAAAATGAAAAAAATGCAATATTAAAATTTTCGCGATTTAGTATCAAAAAATTTAAAAAAATTACATGAAACCTTTGTTTTTTTCAATTTTTTAACTCAAATCGTTTAATTTTTTTGTTTGTTTGCTTAAAGATATTAAAAATACATATTTTTACGGTTTTCCCCAAAAAATACAAATTTTTACGTTTTTCACAAACCAAATTGCGAACTTTCATGTTTTTAACAAAAAAATGAAAAACTTCAATATACCATTTTTTTTTTTTTTTTTTTTTTTTAATTGGAGAAATGCGCAAAAATTGTTTTTTTTTTGTTTGTTTTACGGTTTTCCCCAAAAAAATACAAATTTTGACGTTTTTCACAAACAAAAATGCACATTTTCATGTTTTTTCCCAAAAAAATGAAAAAAATTCAATATTCAATCTTTTGTTTTTTTCTCTCTAAGAAAATTGGAAAAATTACCAACAATTTATGCTTCTTTGTTTGTATTACGTTTTCCCCCAAAAAATACAAATTTTTACGTTTTTCACAAACCAAAATGCAAATTTTCATGTTTTTAACCAAAAAAATTAAAAACTTCAATATACCATTTTTTTTTTGTTTTTTGTTTTCCAAAAAATTAGAAAAATTCCCTAAAATTGTTTTTTTCTTTTTTTGTTTTACGTTTTTCAAAAAAAAAATACAAATTTTTACGTTTTCCACAAACCAAAATGCTTATTTTCATGTTTTTAAGCAAAAAAAAAAAAAATGAAAAAAATCAATATACATTCTTTTGCGTTTTTTTTTCTTCAAAAAAAATTCGAAAAATGACCAACAATTTTTGCTTCTTTGTTTGTATTACGTTTTCCCCAAAAAATACAAATTTTTACGTTTTCCACAAACAAAAATGCGAATTTTCATGTTTTTAACCAAAAAAAATTAAAAACTTCAATATACCATATATATACTTTATGGGGTCGGAAATGCTTCCTTCTGCCTGTTACATATATTTCCTGAAGTCACAAAGCTATAATACCTTTCTTCCCTATGGGTAGCGGGTATAAAAATTCAAAAATACAATATACCATTTTTTTGCATTTTTTTCTCCAAAAAAGCGAAAAATGCCCAAAAATTGTTTTTTTTTTTTGTTTGTTTTACGTTTTTCCAAAAAAAAAATACAAATTTTGACGTTTTTCACTAACCAAAATGCTTATTTTCATGTTTTTAAGCAAAAAAAAATGGAAAAAATCAATATACATTGTTTTGCGTTTTTTTTTTCTTCAAAAAAATTGGAAAAATGACCAACAATTTTTGCTTCTTTGTTTGTATTACGGTTTTCCCCAAAAAAATACATATTTTAACGTTTTTCACAAACCAAAATGCGAATTTTCATGTTTATAACCAAAAAAAAATTAAAAACTTCAATATACCATTTTTTTTGTTTTTTTTTTTTCTTTTAATTGGAGAAATGCGCAAAAAATTTTTATTTTTTTTGTTTGTTTTACGGTTTTCCCCAAAAATATAAAAATTTTGACCTTTTTCACAAACAAAAATGCAAATTTTCATGTTTTTTCCCAAAAAAATGAAAAAATTCAATATTCATTCTTTTGTTTTTTTTCTCTAATAAAATTGGAAAAATTACCAACAATTTAAAATTATTTGTTTGTATTACGTTTTTCCCCAAAAAAATACAAATTCTTACGTTTTTCACAAACCAAAATGCAAATTTTCATGTTTTTAACCAAAATGTAAAAACTTCAATATACCATTTTTTTTGTTTTTTGTTTTCCAAAAAATTAGAAAAATGCCCTAAAATTGTTTTTTTCTTTTGTTTGTTTTACGTTTTTCAAAAAAAAAAACATACAAATTTTTACGTTTTTCACAAACTAAAATACTTATTTTCATGTTTTTAAGCAAAAAAAAATGAAAAAAATCAATAGACATTCTTTTGCGTTTTTTTTTTTCTTAAAAAAAAATGGAAAAATGACCAACAGTTTTTCCTTCTTTGTTTGTATTACGTTTTCCCCAAAAAATATAAATTTTTACGTTTTTCACAAACCAAAAGGCGAATTTTCAGGTTTGTAACCAAAAAAAAATTAGAAACTTCATTATACCATTTTTTTTCGTTTTTTTTTTCCAAAAATTTGAAAAATGCCCCTAAAATTGTTTTTGTTTTTGTTTTCCGTTTTTCCCAAAAAAAAAACAAATTTTTACGCTCTTCACAAACCAAAATGCGAATTTTCATGTTTTTAACCAAAACAAGTAAGAAAGCTACAGTCGAGTGTGCTCGACTGTGATATACCCGCTACCCAGCTCAAATATACTCAAATATACCAAAAAGTATTTTTGGTATATTTGGTATATTTGTACATTCATATTCCATCACATCCTAAATATCGCATAAAGTATAAAATATACCATGCACGGTCACATTGTTCACCAGGGACAATACACGTGCAGCTGCCTATGGATTTTCCCATACAAAGCTGTTTTCTGAATAACTTTCAAGTTTTTCATCCGATCACGACCAAATTCTCGGAAATGATCAATACTGTTATTATCTTCATATGTACTAAAACTGGAGACTCTATCTCTAAAATTGCGCTAGTAAATCGTATTTTTCGATTTTAGGGGCCGGAAAGGGGCGTGGCAAAAATCTAAAATAAACTTGATCTGCGTATGACATACACCAATACTGGTACCAAGTTTGAAATGTCTAGCTCTTATAGTCTCTGAGATCTAGGTGTTCATACAGACAGACGGACAAACGGACAGACGGACATGGCTATGTCGACTCGGCTGGTGACCCTGGCCAAGAATATATATACTTTATGGGGTCGGAAATGCTTCCTTCTGCCTGTTACATATATTTCCTGAAGTCACAAAGCTATAATACCTTTCTACCCTATGGGTAGCGGGTATTAAAATTCAAAAAATCAAAATACCATTTTTTTGCGTTTTTTTTTCCAAAAAATTGCAAAAATGCCCAAAAATTGTTTTTTTTTTTGTTTGTTTTACGTTTTTCCAAAAAAAAAAATACAAATTTTGACGTTTTTCACTAACCAAAATGCGAAAATTTATGTTTTTTCACAAAAAAAAAAGGTAAAAAATCAATATACATTCTTTAGCGTTTTTTTTTCTTCAAAAAAATTGGAAAAATGTATAACAATTTTTGCTTTTTTTTTCCCAAAAAAATACAAATTTTTACGTTTTTCACAAACCAAATTGCGAATTTTCATGTTGTTAACAAAAAAAAGTAAAAACTTCAATATACCATTTTTTTTTTTTTTTTTTTTTTTAATTGGAGAAATGCGCAAAAATTGTTTTTTTTTTTGTTTGTTTTACGGTTTTCCCCAAAAAAAATACAAATTTTGACGTTTTTCACAAACAAAAATGCACATTTTCATGTTTTTTCCCAAAAAAATGAAAAAATTCAATATTCAATCTTTTGTTTTTTTCTCTCAATAAAATTGGAAAAATTACCAACAATTTATGCTTCTTTGTTTGTATTACGTTTTCCCCCAAAAAATACAAATTTTTACGTTTTTCACAAACCAAAATGCAAATTTTCATGTTTTTAACCAAAAAAATTAAAAACTTCAATATACCATTTTTTTTTTGTTTTTTGTTTTCCAAAAAATTAGAAAAATTCCCTAAAATTGTTTTTTTCTTTTTTTGTTTTACGTTTTTCAAAAAAAAAAATACAAATTTTTACGTTTTCCACAAACCAAAATGCTTATTTTCATGTTTTTAAGCAAAAAAAAAAAAAATGAAAAAAATCAATATACATTCTTTTGCGTTTTTTTTTCTTCAAAAAAAATTCGAAAAATGACCAACAATTTTTGCTTCTTTGTTTGTATTACGTTTTCCCCCAAAAAATACAAATTTTTACGTTTTCCACAAACAAAAATGCGAATTTTCATGTTTTTAACCAAAAAAAATTAAAAACTTCAATATACCATATTTTTCGCTTTTTTTTTGTGTTTTTTTTTTTAAATTGGAGAAATGCCCAAAAATTGTGTTTTTTTCTTTGTTTGTTTTACGTTTTACCCAAAAAAAAATATACAAATTTTTACGTTTTCACAAACCAAAATGCGAATTTTCATGTTTTTAACCAAAACAAGTAAGAAAAAAGCTACAGTCGAGTGTGCTCGACTGTGATATACCCAGCTACCCAGCTCAAATATACTCAAATATACCAAAAAGTATTTTTGGTATATTTGGTATATTTGTACATTCATATTCCATCACATCCTAAATATCGCATAAAGTATAAAATATACCATGCACGGTCACATTGTTCACCAGGGACAATACACGTGCAGCTGCCTATGGATTTTCCCATACAAAACTGTTTTCTGAATAACTTCCAAGTTTTTCATCCGATCACGACCAAATTCGGAAATGATCAATACTGTTATTATCTTCATATGTACCAAAACTGGAGACTCTATCTCTAAAATTGCGCTAGTAAATCGTATTTTTCGATTTTAGGGTGCGGAAAGGGGCATGGCAAAAATCTAAAATAAACTTGATCTGCGTATGACATACACCAATACTGGTACCAAGTTTGAAATGTCTAGCTCTTATAGTCTCTGAGATTTAGGTGTTCATACAGACAGACGGACAAACGGACAGACGGACATGGCTATATCGACTCGGCTGGTGACCCTGGCCAAGAATATATATACTTTATGGGGTCGGAAATGCTTCCTTCTGCCTGTTACATATATTTCCTGAAGTCACAAAGCTATAATACCTTTCTACCCTATGGGTAGCGGGTATTAAAATTCAAAAAATCAAAATACCATTTTTTTGCGTTTTTTTTTCCAAAAAATTGCAAAAATGCCCAAAAATTGTTTTTTTTTTTTTGCTTGTTTTACGATTTTCCCCAAAAAAATTCAAATTTTAACGTTTTTTACAAACTAAAATGCGAAAATTTATGTTTTTTCACAAAAAAAAAGGTAAAAAATCAATATACATTCTTTAGCGTTTTTTTTTCTTCAAAAAAAATTGGAAAAATGTATAACAATTTTTGCTTTTTTTTTCCCAAAAAAATACAAATTTTTACGTTTTTCACAAACCAAATTGCGAATTTTCATGTTGTTAACAAAAAAAAAGTAAAAACTTCAATATACCATTTTTTTTTTTTTTTTTTTTTTAATTGGAGAAATGCGCAAAAATTGTTTTTTTTTTGTTTGTTTTACGGTTTTCCCCAAAAAAATACAAATTTTGACGTTTTTCACAAACAAAAATGCACATTTTCATGTTTTTTCCCAAAAAAAATGAAAAAATTCAATATTCAATCTTTTGTTTTTTTCTCTCTAATAAAATTGGAAAAATTACCAACAATTTATGCTTCTTTGTTTGTATTACGTTTTCCCCCAAAAAATACAAATTTTTACGTTTTCACAAACAAAAATGCGAATTTTCATGTTTTTAACCAAAAAAAATTAAAAACTTCAATATACCATATTTTTCGCTTTTTTTTTTTTTTTTTAAATTGGAGAAATGCCCAAAAATTGTTTTTTTTCTTTGTTTGTTTTACGTTTTACCCAAAAAAAAATATACAAATTTTTACGTTTTCACAAACCAAAATGCGAATTGTGATATACCCGCTACCCAGCTCAAATATACTCAAATATACCAAAAAGTATTTTTGGTATTTTTGGTATATTTGGTATATTTGTACATTCATATTCCATCACATCCTAAATTTCGCATAAAGTATAAAATATACCATGCACGGTCACATTCTTCACCAGGGACAATACACGTGCAGCTGCCTATGGATTTTCCCATACAAAACTGTTTTCTGAATAACTTCCAAGTTTTTCATCCGATCACGACCAAATTCTCGGAAATGATCAAGACTGTTTTTATCTTCATATGTACCAAAACTGGAGACTCTATCTCTAAAATTGCACCAGTAAATCGTATTTTTCGATTTTAGGGGCCGGAAAGGGGCGTGGCAAAAATCAAAAATAAACTTGATCTGCGTAGGACATACACCAATACTGGTACCAAGTTTGAAATGTCTAGCTCTTATAGTCTCTGAGATTTAGGTGTTCATACAGACAGACGGACAAACGGACAGACGGACATGGCTATGTCGACTCGGCTGGTGACCCTGGCCAAGAATATATATACTTTATGGGGTCGGAAATGCTTCCTTCTGCCTGTTACATATATTTCCTGAAGTCACAAAGCTATAATACCTTTCTACCCTATGGGTAGCGGGTATTAAAATTCAAAAAATCAAAATACCATTTTTTTGCGTTTTTTTTTTCCAAAAAATTGCAAAAATGCCCAAAAATTGTTTTTTTTTTGCTTGTTTTACGATTTTCCCCCAAAAAATTCAAATTTTAACGTTTTTCACAAACTAAAATGCGAAAATTTATGTTTTTTCACAAAAAAAAAGGTAAAAAATCAATATACATTCTTTAGCGTTTTTTTTTTCTTCAAAAAAATTGGAAAAATGTAAAAAAATTTTTGCTTTTTTTTTCCCAAAAAAATACAAATTTTTACGTTTTTCACAAACCAAATTGCGAATTTTCATGTTTTTAACAAAAAAAAGTAAAAACTTCAATATACCATTTTTTTTTGTTTTTTTTTTTTTTTTTAATTGGAGAAATGCGCAAATATTGTTTTTTTTTTGTTTGCTTTACGGTTTTCCCCAAAAAAATACAAATTTTGACGTTTTTCACAAACAAAAATGCACATTTTCATGTTTTTTCCCAAAAAATGAAAAAATTCAATATTCAATCTTTTGTTTTTTTCTCTCTAATAAAATTGGAAAAATTACCAACAATTTATGCTTCTTTGTTTGTATTACGTTTTCCCCCAAAAAATACAAATTTTTACGTTTTTCACAAACCAAAATGCAAATTTTCATGTTTTTAAGCAAAAAAAAAAAAAAAAAATGAAAAAAATCAATATACATTCTTTTGCGTTTTTTTTCTTCAAAAAAAATTGGAAAAATGACCAACAATTTTTGCTTCTTTGTTTGTATTACGTTTACCCCAAAAAATATAAATTTTTACGTTTTTCACAAACCAAAAGGCGAATTTTCAGGTTTGTAACCAAAAAAAATTAGAAACTTCATTATACCATTTTTTTTTCGTTTTTTTTTTCCAAAAAATTTGAAAAATGCCCTAAAATTGTTTTTTGTTTTTGTTTTCCGTTTTTCCCAAAAAAAAAAAACAAATTTTTACGCTCTTCACAAACCAAAATGCGAATTTTCATGTTTTTAACCAAAACAAGTAAGAAAAGCTACAGTCGAGTGTGCTCGACTGTGATATACCCCGCTACCCAGCTCAAATATACTCAAATATACCAAAAAGTATTTTTGGTATATTTGGTATATTTGTACATTCATATTCCATCACATCCTAAATATCGCATAAAGTATAAAATATACCATGCACGGTCACATTGTTCACCAGGGACAATACACGTGCAGCTGCCTATGGATTTTCCCATACAAAGCTGTTTTCTGAATAACTTTCAAGTTTTTCATCCGATCACGACCAAATTCTCGGAAATGATCAATACTGTTATTATCTTCATATGTACTAAAACTGGAGACTCTATCTCTAAAATTGCGCTAGTAAATCGTATTTTTCGATTTTAGGGGCCGGAAAGGGGCGTGGCAAAAATCTAAAATAAACTTGATCTGCGTATGACATACACCAATACTGGTACCAAGTTTGAAATGTCTAGCTCTTATAGTCTCTGAGATCTAGGTGTTCATACAGACAGACGGACAAACGGACAGACGGACATGGCTATGTCGACTCGGCTGGTGACCCTGGCCAAGAATATATATACTTTATGGGGTCGGAAATGCTTCCTTCTGCCTGTTACATATATTTCCTGAAGTCACAAAGCTATAATACCTTTCTACCCTATGGGTAGCGGGTATTAAAATTCAAAAAATCAAAATACCATTTTTTTGCGTTTTTTTTTCCAAAAAATTGCAAAAATGCCCAAAAATTGTTTTTTTTTTTGTTTGTTTTACGTTTTTCCAAAAAAAAAAATACAAATTTTGACGTTTTTCACTAACCAAAATGCGAAAATTTATGTTTTTTCACAAAAAAAAAGGTAAAAAATCAATATACATTCTTTAGCGTTTTTTTTTTCTTCAAAAAAAATTGGAAAAATGTATAACAATTTTTGCTTTTTTTTTCCCAAAAAAATACAAATTTTTACGTTTTTCACAAACCAAATTGCGAATTTTCATGTTGTTAACAAAAAAAAGTAAAAACTTCAATATACCATTTTTTTTTTTTTTTTTTTTTTTTTAATTGGAGAAATGCGCAAAAATTGTTTTTTTTTTGTTTGTTTTACGGTTTTCCCCAAAAAAATACAAATTTTGACGTTTTTCACAAACAAAAATGCACATTTTCATGTTTTTTTCCCAAAAAAATGAAAAAATTCAATATTCAATCTTTTGTTTTTTTCTCTCTAATAAAATTGGAAAAATTACCAACAATTTATGCTTCTTTGTTTGTATTACGTTTTCCCCCCAAAAAATACAAATTTTTACGTTTTTCACAAACCAAAATGCAAATTTTCATGTTTTTAACCAAAAAAATTAAAAACTTCAATATACCATTTTTTTTTTTTTTTTTGTTTTCCAAAAAATTAGAAAAATTCCCTAAAATTGTTTTTTTCTTTTTTTGTTTTACGTTTTTCAAAAAAAAAAATACAAATTTTTACGTTTTCCACAAACCAAAAATGCTTATTTTCATGTTTTTAAGCAAAAAAAAAAAAAAATGCAAAAAATCAATATACATTCTTTTGCGTTTTTTTTTCTTCAAAAAAATTCGAAAAATGACCAACAATTTTTGCTTCTTTGTTTGTATTACGTTTTCCCCAAAAAATACAAATTTTTACGTTTTCCACAAACAAAAATGCGAATTTTCATGTTTTTAACCAAAAAAAATTAAAAACTTAAATATACCATATTTTTCGCTTTTTTTTTGTTTTTTTTTTTTTAAATTGGAGAAATGCCCAAAAATTGTGTTTTTTTCTTTGTTTGTTTTACGTTTTACCCCAAAAAAAATATACAAATTTTTACGTTTTCACAAACCAAAATGCGAATTTTCATGTTTTTAACCAAAACAAGTAAGAAAGCTACAGTCGAGTGTGCTCGACTGTGATATACCCGCTACCCAGCTCAAATATACTCAAATATACCAAAAAGTATTTTTGGTATATTTGGTATATTTGTACATTCATATTCCATCACATCCTAAATATCGCATAAAGTATAAAATATACCATGCACGGTCACATTGTTCACCAGGGACAATACACGTGCAGCTGCCTATGGATTTTCCCATACAAAACTGTTTTCTGAATAACTTCCAAGTTTTTCATCCGATCACGACCAAATTCGGAAATGATCAATACTGTTATTATCTTCATATGTACCAAAACTGGAGACTCTATCTCTAAAATTGCGCTAGTAAATCGTATTTTTCGATTTTAGGGTGCGGAAAGGGGCATGGCAAAAATCTAAAATAAACTTGATCTGCGTATGACATACACCAATACTGGTACCAAGTTTGAAATGTCTAGCTCTTATAGTCTCTGAGATTTAGGTGTTCATACAGACAGACGGACAAACGGACAGACGGACATGGCTATATCGACTCGGCTGGTGACCCTGGCCAAGAATATATATACTTTATGGGGTCGGAAATGCTTCCTTCTGCCTGTTACATATATTTCCTGAAGTCACAAAGCTATAATACCTTTCTACCCTATGGGTAGCGGGTATTAAAATTCAAAAAATCAAAATACCATTTTTTTGCGTTTTTTTTTCCAAAAAATTGCAAAAATGCCCAAAAATTGATTTTTTTTTTTGCTTGTTTTACGATTTTCCCCAAAAAAATTCAAATTTTAACGTTTTTTACAAACTAAAATGCGAAAATTTATGTTTTTTCACAAAAAAAAGGTAAAAAATCAATATACATTCTTTAGCGTTTTTTTTTCTTCAAAAAAAATTGGAAAAATGTATAACAATTTTTGCTTTTTTTTCCCCAAAAAATACAAATTTTTACGTTTTTCACAAACCAAATTGCGAATTTTCATGTTGTTAACAAAAAAAAGTAAAAACTTCAATATACCATTTTTTTTTTTTTTTTTTTTTTAATTGGAGAAATGCGCAAAAATTGTTTTTTTTTTGTTTGTTTTACGGTTTTCCCCCAAAAAAATACAAATTTTGACGTTTTTCACAAACAAAAATGCACATTTTCATGTTTTTTCCCAAAAAAATGAAAAAATTCAATATTCAATCTTTTGTTTTTTTCTCTAATAAAATTGGAAAAATTACCAACAATTTATGCTTCTTTGTTTGTATTACGTTTTCCCCCAAAAAATACAAATTTTTACGTTTTCACAAACAAAAATGCGAATTTTCATGTTTTTAACCAAAAAAAAATTAAAAACTTCAATATACCATATTTTTCGCTTTTTTTTTTTTTTTTTTTTAAATTGGAGAAATGCCCAAAAATTGTTTTTTTCTTTGTTTGTTTTACGTTTTACCCAAAAAAAAAATATACAAATTTTTACGTTTTCACAAACCAAAATGCGAATTGTGATATACCCGCTACCCAGCTCAAATATCATCTCAAATATACTCAAAAAGTATTTTTGAGTATTTTTGGTATATTTGGTATATTTGTACATTCATATTCCATCACATCCTAAATTTCGCATAAAGTATAAAATATACCATGCACGGTCACATTCTTCACCAGGGACAATACACGTGCAGCTGCCTATGGATTTTCCCATACAAAACTGTTTTCTGAATAACTTCCAAGTTTTTCATCCGATCACGACCAAATTCTCGGAAATGATCAAGACTGTTTTTATCTTCATATGTACCAAAACTGGAGACTCTATCTCTAAAATTGCACCAGTAAATCGTATTTTTCGATTTTAGGGGCCGGAAAGGGGCGTGGCAAAAATCAAAAATAAACTTGATCTGCGTAGGACATACACCAATACTGGTACCAAGTTTGAAATGTCTAGCTCTTATAGTCTCTGAGATTTAGGTGTTCATACAGACAGACGGACAAACGGACAGACGGACATGGCTATGTCGACTCGGCTGGTGACCCTGGCCAAGAATATATATACTTTATGGGGTCGGAAATGCTTCCTTCTGCCTGTTACATATATTTCCTGAAGTCACAAAGCTATAATACCTTTCTACCCTATGGGTAGCGGGTATTAAAATTCAAAAAATCAAAATACCATTTTTTTGCGTTTTTTTTTCCAAAAAATTGCAAAAATGCCCAAAAATTGTTTTTTTTTTGCTTGTTTTACGATTTTCCCCCCAAAAAATTCAAATTTTAACGTTTTTCACAAACTAAAATGCGAAAATTTATGTTTTTTCACAAAAAAAAAAGGTAAAAAATCAATATACATTCTTTAGCGTTTTTTTTTCTTCAAAAAAATTGGAAAAATGTAAAAAAATTTTTGCTTTTTTTTTCCCAAAAAAATACAAATTTTTACGTTTTTCACAAACCAAATTGCGAATTTTCATGTTTTTAACAAAAAAAAGTAAAAACTTCAATATACCATTTTTTTTTTTTTTTTTTTTTTTTTTTTTAATTGGAGAAATGCGCAAATATTGTTTTTTTTTTGTTTGCTTTACGGTTTTCCCCAAAAAAATACAAATTTTGACGTTTTTCACAAACAAAAATGCACATTTTCATGTTTTTTCCCAAAAAAATGAAAAAATTCAATATTCAATCTTTTGTTTTTTTTCTCTCAATAAAATTGGAAAAATTACCAACAATTTATGCTTCTTTGTTTGTATTACGTTTTCCCCCAAAAAATACAAATTTTTACGTTTTTCACAAACCAAAATGCAAATTTTCATGTTTTTAAGCAAAAAAAAAAAAAAAATGAAAAAAATCAATATACATTCTTTTTTGTTTTTTTTTCTTCAAAAAAATTGGAAAAATGACCAACAATTTTTGCTTCTTTGTTTGTATTACGTTTACCCCAAAAAATATAAATTTTTACGTTTTTCACAAACCAAAAGGCGAATTTTCAGGTTTGTAACCAAAAAAAATTAGAAACTTCATTATACCATTTTTTTTCGTTTTTTTTTTCCAAAAAATTTGAAAAATGCCCTAAAATTGTTTTTGTTTTTGTTTTCCGTTTTTCCCAAAAAAAAAAACAAATTTTTACGCTCTTCACAAACCAAAATGCGAATTTTCATGTTTTTAACCAAAACAAGTAAGAAAGCTACAGTCGAGTGTGTTCGACTGTGATATAACCGCTACCCAGCTCAAATATACTCAAATATACCAAAAAGTATTTTTGGTATATTTGGTATATTTGTACATTCATATTCCATCACATCCTAAATATCGCATAAAGTATAAAATATACCATGCACGGTCACATTGTTCACCAGGGACAATACACGTGCACCTGCCTATGGATTTTCCCATACAAAACTCTTTTCTGAATAACTTCCAAGTTTTTCATCCGATCACGACTAAATTCTCGGAAATGATCAATACTGTTATTATCTTCATATGTACCAAAACTGGAGACTCTATCTCTAAAATTGCGCTAGTAAACCGTATTTTTCGATTTTTGGGGCCGGAAAGGGGCGTGGCAAAAATCTAAAATAAACTTGATCTGCGTATGACATACACCAATACTGGTACCAAGTTTGAAATGTCTAGCTCTTATAGTCTCTGAGATTTAGGTGTTCATACAGACAGACGGACATGGCTAATTGGAGAAATGCACAAAAATTGTTTTTTTTTTTGTTTGTTTTACGTTTTACCCAAAAAATATAAATTTTTACGTTTTCCACAAACCAAAATGCTTATTTTCATGTTTTTAAGCAAAAAAAAAAAAAATGAAAAAAATCAATATACATTCTTTTGCGTTTTTTTTTCTTCAAAAAAATTGGAAAAATGACCAACAATTTTTGCTTCTTTGTTTGTATTACGTTTACCCCAAAAAATACAAATTTTTACGTTTTTCACAAACAAAAATGCGAATTTTCATGTTTTTAACCAAAAAAAATTAAAAACTTCAATATACCATATTTTTCGCTTTTTTTTTTGTGTTTTTCTTTTTAAATTGGAGAAATGCCCAAAAATTGTTTTTTTCTTTGTTTGTTTTACGTTTTACCCAAAAAAAAATGTACAAATTTTTACGTTTTCACAAACCAAAATGCGAATTTTCATGTTTTTAACCAAAACAAGTAAGAAAGCTACAGTCGAGTGTGCTCGACTGTGATATACCCGCTACCCAGCTCAAATATACTCAAATATACCAAAAAGTATTTTTGGTATATTTGGTATATTTGTACATTCATATTCCATCACATCCTAAATATCGCATAAAGTATAAAATATACCATGCACGGTCACATTGTTCACCAGGGACAATACACGTGCAGCTGCCTATGGATTTTCCCATACAAAACTGTTTTCTGAATAACTTCCAAGTTTTTCATCCGATCACGACCAAATTCGGAAATGATCAATACTGTTATTATCTTCATATGTACCAAAACTGGAGACTCTATCTCTAAAATTGCGCTAGTAAATCGTATTTTTCGATTTTAGGGTGCGGAAAAGGGCATGGCAAAAATCTAAAATAAACTTGATCTGCGTATGACATACACCAATACTGGTACCAAGTTTGAAATGTCTAGCTCTTATAGTCTCTGAGATTTAGGTGTTCATACAGACAGACGGACAAACGGACAGACGGACATGGCTATATCGACTCGGCTGGTGACCCTGGCCAAGAATATATATACTTTATGGGGTCGGAAATGCTTCCTTCTGCCTGTTACATATATTTCCTGAAGTCACAAAGCTATAATACCTTTCTACCCTATGGGTAGCGGGTATTAAAATTCAAAAAATCAAAATACCATTTTTTTGCGTTTTTTTTTTCCAAAAAATTGCAAAAATGCCCAAAAATTGTTTTTTTTTTTGCTTGTTTTACGATTTTCCCCAAAAAAATTCAAATTTTAACGTTTTTTACAAACTAAAATGCGAAAATTTATGTTTTTTCACAAAAAAAAAGGTAAAAAATCAATATACATTCTTTAGCGTTTTTTTTTTCTTCAAAAAAAAAATTGGAAAAATGTATAACAATTTTTGCTTTTTTTTCCCAAAAAAATACAAATTTTTACGTTTTTCACAAACTAAATTGCGAATTTTCATGTTTTTAACAAAAAAAAAGTAAAAACTTCAATATACCATTTTTTTTTGTTTTTTTTTTTTTTTTAATTGGAAATTGCGCAAAAATTGTTTTTCTTTTGTTTGTTTTACGGTTTTCCCCAAAAAAATACAAATTTTGACGTTTTTCACAAACAAAAATGCACATTTTCATGTTTTTTCCCAAAAAAATGAAAAAATTCAATATTCAATCTTTTGTTTTTTTCTCTCTAATAAAATTGGAAAAATTACCAACAATTTATGCTTCTTTGTTTGTATTACGTTTTCCCCCAAAAAAATACAAATTTTTACGTTTTCACAAACAAAAATGCGAATTTTCATGTTTTTAACCAAAAAAAATTAAAAACTTCAATATACCATATTTTTCGCTTTTTTTTTGTGTTTTTTTTTTTAAATTGGAGAAATGCCCAAAAATTGTTTTTTTCTTTGTTTGTTTTACGTTTTACCCAAAAAAAAATATACAAATTTTTACGTTTTTTCCACAAACCAAAATGCGAATTGTGATATACCCGCTACCCAGCTCAAATATACTCAAATATACCAAAAAGTATTTTTGGTATTTTTGGTATATTTGGTATATTTGTACATTCATATTCCATCACATCCTAAATTTCGCATAAAGTATAAAATATACCATGCACGGTCACATTCTTCACCAGGGACAATACACGTGCAGCTGCCTATGGATTTTCCCATACAAAACTGTTTTCTGAATAACTTCCAAGTTTTTCATCCGATCACGACCAAATTCTCGGAAATGATCAAGACTGTTTTTATCTTCATATGTACCAAAACTGGAGACTCTATCTCTAAAATTGCACCAGTAAATCGTATTTTTCGATTTTAGGGGCCGGAAAGGGGCGTGGCAAAAATCAAAAATAAACTTGATCTGCGTAGGACATACACCAATACTGGTACCAAGTTTGAAATGTCTAGCTCTTATAGTCTCTGAGATTTAGGTGTTCATACAGACAGACGGACAAACGGACAGACGGACATGGCTATGTCGACTCGGCTGGTGACCCTGGCCAAGAATATATATACTTTATGGGGTCGGAAATGCTTCCTTCTGCCTGTTACATATATTTCCTGAAGTCACAAAGCTATAATACCTTTCTACCCTATGGGTAGCGGGTATTAAAATTCAAAAAATCAAAATACCATTTTTTTGCGTTTTTTTTTTTCCAAAAAATTGCAAAAATGCCCAAAAATTGTTTTTTTTTTGCTTGTTTTACGATTTTCCCCAAAAAAATTCAAATTTTAACGTTTTTCACAAACTAAAATGCGAAAATTTATGTTTTTTCACAAAAAAAAGGTAAAAAATCAATATACATTCTTTAGCGTTTTTTTTTTTCTTCAAAAAAATTGGAAAAATGTAAAAAAAAATTTTTGCTTTTTTTTTCCCAAAAAAAATACAAATTTTTACGTTTTTCACAAACCAAATTGCGAATTTTCATGTTTTTAACAAAAAAAAGTAAAAACTTCAATATACCATTTTTTTTTGTTTTTTTTTTTTTTTAATTGGAGAAATGCGCAAATATTGTTTTTTTTTTGTTTGCTTTACGGTTTTCCCCAAAAAAATACAAATTTTGACGTTTTTCACAAACAAAAATGCACATTTTCATGTTTTTTCCCCAAAAAATGAAAAAATTCAATATTCAATCTTTTTGTTTTTTTTCTCTCTAATAAAATTGGAAAAATTACCAACAATTTATGCTTCTTTGTTTGTATTACGTTTTCCCCCAAAAAAATACAAATTTTTACGTTTTTCACAAACAAATTCAAAAAATCAAAATACCATTTTTTTGCGTTTTTTTTTCCAAAAAATTGCAAAAATGCCCAAAAATTGTTTTTTTTTTTGCTTGTTTTACGATTTTCCCCAAAAAATTCAAATTTTAACGTTTTTTACAAACTAAAATGCGAAAATTTATGTTTTTTCACAAAAAAAAAGGTAAAAAATCAATATACATTCTTTAGCGTTTTTTTTTCTTCAAAAAAAATTGGAAAAATGTATAACAATTTTTGCTTTTTTTTCCCAAAAAAATACAAATTTTTACGTTTTTCACAAACTAAATTGCGAATTTTCATGTTTTTAACAAAAAAAAGTAAAAACTTCAATATACCATTTTTTTTTGTTTTTTTTTTTTTTTTAATTGGAGAAATGCGCAAAAATTGTTTTTCTTTTGTTTGTTTTACGGTTTTCCCCAAAAAAATACAAATTTTGACGTTTTTCACAAACAAAAATGCACATTTTCATGTTTTTTCCCAAAAAAAATGAAAAAATTCAATATTCAATCTTTTGTTTTTTTCTCTAATAAAATTGGAAAAATTACCAACAATTTATGCTTCTTTGTTTGTATTACGTTTTCCCCCAAAAAATACAAATTTTTACGTTTTCTACAAACAAAAATGCGAATTTTCATGTTTTTAACCAAAAAAAATTAAAAACTTCAATAATACCATATTTTTCGCTTTTTTTTTGTGTTTTTTTTTTTTTAAATTGGAGAAATGCCCAAAAATTGTTTTTTTCTTTGTTTGTTTTACGTTTTACCCAAAAAAAAATATACAAATTTTTACGTTTTCACAAACCAAAATGCGAATTGTGATATACCCGCTACTCCAGCTCAAATATACTCAAATATACCAAAAAGTATTTTTGGTATTTTTGGTATATTTGGTATATTTGTACATTCATATTCCATCACATCCTAAATTTCGCATAAAGTATAAAATATACCATGCACGGTCACATTCTTCACCAGGGACAATACACGTGCAGCTGCCTATGGATTTTCCCATACAAAACTGTTTTCTGAATAACTTCCAAGTTTTTCATCCGATCACGACCAAATTCTCGGAAATGATCAAGACTGTTTTTATCTTCATATGTACCAAAACTGGAGACTCTATCTCTAAAATTGCACCAGTAAATCGTATTTTTCGATTTTAGGGGCCGGAAAGGGGCGTGGCAAAAATCAAAAATAAACTTGATCTGCGTAGGACATACACCAATACTGGTACCAAGTTTGAAATGTCTAGCTCTTATAGTCTCTGAGATTTAGGTGTTCATACAGACAGACGGACAAACGGACAGACGGACATGGCTATGTCGACTCGGCTGGTGACCCTGGCCAAGAATATATATACTTTATGGGGTCGGAAATGCTTCCTTCTGCCTGTTACATATATTTCCTGAAGTCACAAAGCTATAATACCTTTCTACCCTATGGGTAGCGGGTATTAAAATTCAAAAAATCAAAATACCATTTTTTTGCGTTTTTTTTTCCAAAAAATTGCAAAAATGCCCAAAAATTGTTTTTTTTTTGCTTGTTTTACGATTTTCCCCAAAAAAAATTCAAATTTTAACGTTTTTCACAAACTAAAATGCGAAAATTTATGTTTTTTCACAAAAAAAAGGTAAAAAATCAATATACATTCTTTAGCGTTTTTTTTTTCTTCAAAAAAAATTGGAAAAATGTAAAAAAATTTTTGCTTTTTTTTCCCCAAAAAAATACAAATTTTTACGTTTTTCACAAACCAAATTGCGAATTTTCATGTTTTTAACAAAAAAAAGTAAAAACTTCAATATACCATTTTTTTTTTTTTTTTTTTTTTTTTTTTTTTAATTGGAGAAATGCGCAAATATTGTTTTTTTTTTGTTTGCTTTACGGTTTTCCCCAAAAAAATACAAATTTTGACGTTTTTCACAAACAAAAATGCACATTTTCATGTTTTTTCCCCAAAAAATGAAAAAATTCAATATTCAATCTTTTGTTTTTTTTCTCTCTAATAAAATTGGAAAAATTACCAACAATTTATGCTTCTTTGTTTGTATTACGTTTTCCCCAAAAAATACAAATTTTTACGTTTTTCACAAACAAATTCAAAAAATCAAAATACCATTTTTTTGCGTTTTTTTTTCCAAAAAATTGCAAAAATGCCCAAAAATTGTTTTTTTTTTTGCTTGTTTTACGATTTTCCCAAAAAAATTCAAATTTTAACGTTTTTTACAAACTAAAATGCGAAAATTTATGTTTTTTCACAAAAAAAAGGTAAAAAATCAATATACATTCTTTAGCGTTTTTTTTTTCTTCAAAAAAAATTGGAAAAATGTATAACAATTTTTGCTTTTTTTCCCCAAAAAATACAAATTTTTACGTTTTTCACAAACCAAATTGCGAATTTTCATGTTTTTAACAAAAAAAAGTAAAAACTTCAATATACCATTTTTTTTTTGTTTTTTTTTTTTTTTTTAATTGGAGAAATGCGCAAAAATTGTTTTTCTTTTGTTTGTTTTACGGTTTTCCCCAAAAAAATACAAATTTTGACGTTTTTCACAAACAAAAATGCACATTTTCATGTTTTTTCCCAAAAAAATGAAAAAATTCAATATTCAATCTTTTGTTTTTTTCTCTCTAATAAAATTGGAAAAATTACCAACAATTTATGCTTCTTTGTTTGTATTACGTTTTCCCCCAAAAAATACAAATTTTTACGTTTTCACAAACAAAAATGCGAATTTTCATGTTTTTAACCAAAAAAAAATTAAAAACTTCAATATACCATATTTTTCGCTTTTTTTTGTGTTTTTTTTTTTTAAATTGGAGAAATGCCCAAAAATTGTTTTTTTCTTTGTTTGTTTTACGTTTTACCCAAAAAAAATACAAATTTTTACGTTTTCACAAACCAAAATGTGAATTGTGATATACCCGCTACCCAGCTCAAATATACTCAAATATACCAAAAAGTATTTTTGGTATTTTTGGTATATTTGGTATATTTGTACATTCATATTCCATCACATCCTAAATTTCGCATAAAGTATAAAATATACCATGCACGGTCACATTCTTCACCAGGGACAATACACGTGCAGCTGCCTATGGATTTTCCCATACAAAACTGTTTTCTGAATAACTTCCAAGTTTTTCATCCGATCACGACCAAATTCTCGGAAATGATCAAGACTGTTCTTATCTTCATATGTACCAAAACTGGAGACTCTATCTCTAAAATTGCACCAGTAAATCGTATTTTTCGATTTTAGGGGCCGGAAAGGGGCGTGGCAAAAATCAAAAATAAACTTGATCTGCGTAGGACATACACCAATACTGGTACCAAGTTTGAAATGTCTAGCTCTTATAGTCTCTGAGATTTAGGTGTTCATACAGACAGACGGACAAACGGACAGACGGACATGGCTATGTCGACTCGGCTGGTGACCCTGGCCAAGAATATATATACTTTATGGGGTCGGAAATGCTTCCTTCTGCCTGTTACATATATTTCCTGAAGTCACAAAGCTATAATACCTTTCTACCCTATGGGTAGCGGGTATTAAAATTCAAAAAATCAAAATACCATTTTTTTGCGTTTTTTTTTCCAAAAAATTGCAAAAATGCCCAAAAATTGTTTTTTTTTTGCTTGTTTTACGATTTTCCCCAAAAAATTCAAATTTTAACGTTTTTCACAAACTAAAATGCGAAAATTTATGTTTTTTCACAAAAAAAAAGGTAAAAAATCAATATACATTCTTTAGCGTTTTTTTTTTTCTTCAAAAAAAATGGAAAAATGTAAAAAAATTTTTGGGGTTTTTTGTCCCAAAAAAATACAAATTTTTACGTTTTTCACAAACCAAATTGCGAATTTTCATGTTTTTAACAAAAAAAGTAAAAACTTCAATATACCATTTTTTTTTGTTGTTTTTTTTTTTTAATTGGAGAAATGCGCAAATATTGTTTTTTTTTTGTTTGCTTTACGGTTTTCCCCAAAAAAATACAAATTTTGACGTTTTTCACAAACAAAAATGCACATTTTCATGTTTTTTCCCAAAAAAATGAAAAAATTCAATATTCAATCTTTTGTTTTTTTCTCTCTAATAAAATTGGAAAAATTACCAACAATTTATGCTTCTTTGTTTGTATTACGTTTTCCCCCAAAAAAATACAAATTTTTACGTTTTTCACAAACAAAAATGCAAATTTTCATGTTTTTAACCAAAAAAAATTAAAAACTTCAATATACCATTTTTTTTTTGTTTTCCAAAAAATTAGAAAAATTCCCTAAAATTGTTTTTTTCTTTGTTTGTTTTACGTTTTTCAAAAAAAAAAATACAAATTTTTACGTTTTCCACAAACCAAAATGCTTATTTTCATGTTTTTAAGCAAAAAAAAAATGATAAAAAATCAATATACATTCTTTTGCGTTTTTTTTTTCTTCAAAAAAATTCGAAAAATGACCAACAATTTTTGCTTCTTTGTTTGTATTACGTTTTCCCCAAAAAATACAAATGTTTACGTTTTCCACAAACAAAAATGCGAATTTTCATGTTTTTAACCAAAAAAATTAAAAACTTCAATATACCATATTTTTCGCTTTTTTTTTGTTTTTTTTTTTTTAAATTGGAGAAATGCCCAAAAATTGTGTTTTTTTCTTTGTTTGTTTTACGTTTTACCCCAAAAAAAATATACAAATTTTTACGTTTTCACAAACCAAAATGCGAATTTTCATGTTTTTAACCAAAACAAGTAAGAAAGCTACAGTCGAGTGTGCTCGACTGTGATATACTCCCTACTTCCAGCTCAAATATACTCAAATATACCAAAAAGTATTTTTGGTATATTTGGTATATTTGTACATTCATATTCCATCACATCCTAAATATCGCATAAAGTATAAAATATACCATGCACGGTCACATTGTTCACCAGGGACAATACACGTGCAGCTGCCTATGGATTTTCCCATACAAAACTGTTTTCTGAATAACTTCCAAGTTTTTCATCCGATCACGACCAAATTCGGAAATGATCAATACTGTTATTATCTTCATATGTACCAAAACTGGAGACTCTATCTCTAATTGCTAGTAAATCGTATTTTTCGATTTTAGGGTGCGGAAAGGGGCATGGCAAAAATCTAAAATAAACTTGATCTGCGTATGACATACACCAATACTGGTACCAAGTTTGAAATGTCTAGCTCTTATAGTCTCTGAGATTTAGGTGTTCATACAGACAGACGGACAAACGGACAGACGGACATGGCTATATCGACTCGGCTGGTGACCCTGGCCAAGAATATATATACTTTATGGGGTCGGAAATGCTTCCTTCTGCCTGTTACATATATTTCCTGAAGTCACAAAGCTATAATACACTTTCTACCCTATGGGTAGCGGGTATTAAAATTCAAAAAATCAAAATACCATTTTTTAGCGTTTTTTTTCCCAAAAAATTGCAAAAAATGCCCAAAAATTGCTTTTTTTTTTGCTTGTTTTACGATTTTCCCCAAAAAAATTCAAATTTTAACGATTTTCACAAACTAAAATGCGAAAATTTATGTTTTTTCACAAAAAAAAAGGTAAAAAATCAATATACATTCTTTAGCGTTTTTTTTTTTCTTCAAAAAAAATTGGAAAAAATGTATAACAATTTTTGCTTTTTTTCCCCAAAAAAATACAAATTTTTACGTTTTTCACAAACCAAATTGCGAATTTTCATGTTTTTAACAAAAAAAAGTAAAAACTTCAATATACCATTTTTTTTTGTTTTGTTTTTTTTTTTTTAATTGGAGAAATGCGCAAAAATTGTTTATTTTTTGTTTGTTTTACGGTTTTCCCCAAAAAAAAATACAAATTTTGACGTTTTTCAGCAAACAAAAATGCACATTTTTTCATGTTTTTTCCCAAAAAAAAAATGAAAAAATTCAATATTCAATCTTTTGTTTTTTTCTTTTCCAATAAAATTGGAAAAATTACCAACAATTTATGCTTCTTTGTTTGTATTACGTTTTCCCCCAAAAAATACAAATTTTTACGTTTTCACAAACAAAAATGCGAATTTTCATGTTTTTAACCAAAAAAAATTAAAAACTTCAATATACCATATTTTTTCGCTTTTTTTTGTGTTTTTTTTTTTAAATTGGAGAAATGCCCAAAAATTGTTTTTTTTTCTTTGTTTGTTTTACGTTTTACCCAAAAAAAAAAATATACAAATTTTTACGTTTTCACAAACCAAAATGCTTATTTTCATGTTTTTTAAGCAAAAAAAAAAAGAAAAAGAAAAAAAATCAATATACATTCTTTTGCGTTTTTTTTTCTTCAAAAAAATTCGAAAAATGACCAACAATTTTTGCTTCTTTGTTTGTATTACGTTTTCCCCCAAAAAATACAAATTTTTACGTTTTTCACAAACAAAAATGCACATTTTCATGTTTTTTCCCAAAAAAATGAAAAAATTCAATATTCAATCTTTTGTTTTTTTCTTTCCAATAAAATTGGAAAAATTACCAACAATTTATGCTTCTTTGTTTGTATTACTTTTTTATTTTCCCCCAAAAAATACAAATTTTTACGTTTTTCACAAACCAAAAATGCAAATTTTCATGTTTTTAACCAAAAAAATTAAAAACTTCAATATACCATTTTTTTTTTGTTTTTTGTTTTCCAAAAAAATTAGAAAAATTCCCTAAAATTGTTTTTTTCTTTGTTTGTTTTACGTTTTTCAAAAAAAAAATACAAATTTTTACGTTTTCCACAAACCAAAATGCTTATTTTCATGTTTTTAAGCAAAAAAAAAAAAATGAAAAAAATCAATATACATTCTTTTGCGTTTTTTTTTCTTCAAAAAAAATTCGAAAAATGACCAACAATTTTTGCTTCTTTGTTTGTATTACGTTTTCCCCAAAAAATACAAATGTTTACGTTTTCCACAAACAAAAATGCGAATTTTCATGTTTTTAACCAAAAAAATTAAAAACTTCAATATACCATATTTTTCGCTTTTTTTTTTGTTTTTTTTTTTTTTAAATTGGAGAAATGCCCAAAAATTGTTTTTTTCTTTGTTTGTTTTATGTTTTACCCAAAAAAAATATACAAATTTTTACGTTTTCACAAACCAAAATGCGAATTTTCATGTTTTTAACCAAAACAAGTAAGAAAGCTACAGTCGAGTGTGCTCGACTGTGATATACCCGCTACCCAGCTCAAATATACTCAAATATACCAAAAAGTATTTTTGGTATATTTGGTATATTTGTACATTCATATTCCATCACATCCTAAATATCGCAAATTTCCAGGGATCATCGACACTGTAATTAACTTCATATGTACCAAAATTCAAGACTCTATCTTTAAAATTGAGCTTGTAAATGGCTTTTTCGATTTTATTGGGCGGAGAGGGGCGTGCCAAAAATCTAAAATTAATTTGTTCTGCGCAGGACATGCACCAATACTGGTACCAAGTTTGCAATCTCTTGCTCTTACGGTCTCTGAGATCTAGGTGTTCAGACAGACAGACAGAGAGACGGATATGGTTATGACGACTCGGTTGGTGACCCTGACCAAGAATATATATACTTTATGGGGTTGAGGAAGTTTTATTCTGCTTGTAACATACAATTCCTTGAGTCACAAAGATACAATAACCTTCTACCCTATAAGTGGCGGGTATAAAGAGTTGATGTAACTTTTAGAAATTATGAAATTATGATTCCGATAAGATGGCTTTAAAAAGCGTTTTGAAATGCTACTCTGAATGGTTTCTAGATGGTATACTGCAGAGCCTTTTAACAATAGGGCATTTGAATTTTCACTCAATATGACAAGTGTTCGTTTCTTAAAACAATAATGGAATAATAGTTACAGAGAACAAAAGAGCACATCGCAATGCAAAAGAAAATTAAGAACTAGTTTTTGTATCCAAATAGACGGACCATTAGAGAATAAGAGCAGACAAGTAGTAATAAATCTACAATTAAATACTAGAATAAACGAGTCAAGCGGTGTCACGAATGCAATAATAAAGACAAGAGGAGAAAAATATCCAAGATAACTTTGTATACATAATAAAATATAGACTTCAACTGTTTAAAAACGATCTTAACAATTTAACAAAACTGTGTCTTGAATAACTTCCAAGTTTTCCATCCGATCACGACCAAATTTCCAGGGATCATCGACACTGTAATTACCTTCATATGTACCAAAATTCAAGACTCTATCTTTAAAATTGAGCTTGTAAATGGCTTTTTCGATTTTATTGGGCGGAGAGGGGCGTGCCAAAAATCTAAAATTAATTTGTTCTGCGCAGGACATGCACCAATACTGGTACCAAGTTTGCAATCTCTTGCTCTTACGGTCTCTGAGATCTAGGTGTTCAGACAGACAGACAGAGAGACGGATATGGTTATGACGACTCGGTTGGTGACCCTGACCAAGAATATATATACTTTATGGGGTTGAGGAAGTTTTATTCTGCTTGTAACATACAATTCCTTGAGTCACAAAGATACAATAACCTTCTACCCTATAAGTGGCGGGTATAAAGAGTTGATGTAACTTTTAGAAATTATGAAATTATGATTCCGATAAGATGGCTTTAAAAA
The DNA here is from genome assembly GCA_035047445.1 of Drosophila siamana. Classification (NCBI taxonomy): domain Eukaryota; kingdom Metazoa; phylum Arthropoda; class Insecta; order Diptera; family Drosophilidae; genus Drosophila; species Drosophila siamana. The sequence goes on along the minus strand of JAWNPP010000114.1, from coordinate 107,966 downwards.
GCGTTTTGAAATGCTACTCTGAATGGTTTCTAGATGGTATACTGCAGAGCCTTTTAACAATAGGGCATTTGAATTTTCACTCAATATGACAAGTGTTCGTTTCTTAAAACAATAATGGAATAATAGTTACAGAGAACAAAAGAGCACATCGCAATGCAAAAGAAAATTAAGAACTAGTTTTTGTATCCAAATAGACGGACCATTAGAGAATAAGAGCAGACAAGTAGTAATAAATCTACAATTAAATACTAGAATAAACGAGTCAAGCGGTGTCACGAATGCAATAATAAAGACAAAAGAGGAGAAAAATATCCAAGATAACTTTGTATACATAATAAAATATAGACTTCAACTGTTTAAAAACGATCTTAACAATTTAACAAAACTGTGTCTTGAATAACTTCCAAGTTTTCCATCCGATCACGACCAAATTTCCAGGGATCATCGACACTGTAATTACCTTCATATGTACCAAAATTCAAGACTCTATCTTTAAAATTGAGCTTGTAAATGGCTTTTTCGATTTTATTGGGCGGAGAGGGGCGTGCCAAAAATCTAAAATTAATTTGTTCTGCGCAGGACATGCACCAATACTGGTACCAAGTTTGCAATCTCTTGCTCTTACGGTCTCTGAGATCTAGGTGTTCAGACAGACAGACAGAGAGACGGATATGGTTATGACGACTCGGTTGGTGACCCTGACCAAGAATATATATACTTTATGGGGTTGAGGAAGTTTTATTCTGCTTGTAACATACAATTCCTTGAGTCACAAAGATACAATAACCTTCTACCCTATAAGTGGCGGGTATAAAGAGTTGATGTAACTTTTAGAAATTATGAAATTATGATTCCGATAAGATGGCTTTAAAAAGCGTTTTGAAATGCTACTCTGAATGGTTTCTAGATGGTATACTGCAGAGCCTTTTAACAATAGGGCATTTGAATTTTCACTCAATATGACAAGTGTTCGTTTCTTAAAACAATAATGGAATAATAGTTACAGAGAACAAAAGAGCACATCGCAATGCAAAAGAAAATTAAGAACTAGTTTTTGTATCCAAATAGACGGACCATTAGAGAATAAGAGCAGACAAGTAGTAATAAATCTACAATTAAATACTAGAATAAACGAGTCAAGCGGTGTCACGAATGCAATAATAAAGACAAAGAGGAGAAAAATATCCAAGATAACTTTGTATACATAATAAAATATAGACTTCAACTGTTTAAAAACGATCTTAACAATTTAACAAAACTGTGTCTTGAATAACTTCCAAGTTTTCCATCCGATCACGACCAAATTTCCAGGGATCATCGACACTGTAATTACCTTTATATGTACCAAAATTCAAGACTCTATCTTTAAAATTGAGCTTGTAAATGGCTTTTTCGATTTTATTGGGCGGAGAGGGGCGTGCCAAAAATCTAAAATTAATTTGTTCTGCGCAGGACATGCACCAATACTGGTACCAAGTTTGCAATCTCTTGCTCTTACGGTCTCTGAGATCTAGGTGTTCAGACAGACAGACAGAGAGACGGATATGGTTATGACGACTCGGTTGGTGACCCTGACCAAGAATATATATACTTTATGGGGTTGAGGAAGTTTTATTCTGCTTGTAACATACAATTCCTTGAGTCACAAAGATACAATAACCTTCTACCCTATAAGTGGCGGTTATAAAGAGTTGATGTAACTTTTAGAAATTATGAAATTATGATTCCGATAAGATGGCTTTAAAAAGCGTTTTGAAATGCTACTCTGAATGGTTTCTAGATGGTATACTGCAGAGCCTTTTAACAATAGGGCATTTGAATTTTCACTCAATATGACAAGTGTTCGTTTCTTAAAACAATAATGGAATAATAGTTACAGAGAACAAAAGAGCACATCGCAATGCAAAAGAAAATTAAGAACTAGTTTTTGTATCCAAATAGACGGACCATTAGAGAATAAGAGCAGACAAGTAGTAATAAATCTACAATTAAATACTAGAATAAACGAGTCAAGCGGTGTCACGAATGCAATAATAAAGACAAGAGGAGAAAAATATCCAAGATAACTTTGTATACATAATAAAATATAGACTTCAACTGTTTAAAAACGATCTTAACAATTTAACAAAACTGTGTCTTGAATAACTTCCAAGTTTTCCATCCGATCACGACCAAATTTCCAGGGATCATCGACACTGTAATTACCTTCATATGTACCAAAATTCAAGACTCTATCTTTAAAATTGAGCTTGTAAATGGCTTTTTCGATTTTATTGGGCGGAGAGGGGCGTGCCAAAAATCTAAAATTAATTTGTTCTGCGCAGGACATGCACCAATACTGGTACCAAGTTTGCAATCTCTTGCTCTTACGGTCTCTGAGATCTAGGTGTTCAGACAGACAGACAGAGAGACGGATATGGTTATGACGACTCGGTTGGTGACCCTGACCAAGAATATATATACTTTATGGGGTTGAGGAAGTTTTATTCTGCTTGTAACATACAATTCCTTGAGTCACAAAGATACAATAACCTTCTACCCTATAAGTGGCGGGTATAAAGAGTTGATGTAACTTTTAGAAATTATGAAATTATGATTCCGATAAGATGGCTTTAAAAAGCGTTTTGAAATGCTACTCTGAATGGTTTCTAGATGGTATACTGCAGAGCCTTTTAACAATAGGGCATTTGAATTTTCACTCAATATGACAAGTGTTCGTTTCTTAAAACAATAATGGAATAATAGTTACAGAGAACAAAAGAGCACATCGCAATGCAAAAGAAAATTAAGAACTAGTTTTTGTATCCAAATAGACGGACCATTAGAGAATAAGAGCAGACAAGTAGTAATAAATCTACAATTAAATACTAGAATAAACGAGTCAAGCGGTGTCACGAATGCAATAATAAAGACAAAAGAGGAGAAAAATATCCAAGATAACTTTGTATACATAATAAAATATAGACTTCAACTGTTTAAAAACGATCTTAACAATTTAACAAAACTGTGTCTTGAATAACTTCCAAGTTTTCCATCCGATCACGACCAAATTTCCAGGGATCATCGACACTGTAATTACCTTCATATGTACCAAAATTCAAGACTCTATCTTTAAAATTGAGCTTGTAAATGGCTTTTTCGATTTTATTGGGCGGAGAGGGGCGTGCCAAAAATCTAAAATTAATTTGTTCTGCGCAGGACATGCACCAATACTGGTACCAAGTTTGCAATCTCTTGCTCTTACGGTCTCTGAGATCTAGGTGTTCAGACAGACAGACAGAGAGACGGATATGGTTATGACGACTCGGTTGGTGACCCTGACCAAGAATATATATACTTTATGGGGTTGAGGAAGTTTTATTCTGCTTGTAACATACAATTCCTTGAGTCACAAAGATACAATAACCTTCTACCCTATAAGTGGCGGTTATAAAGAGTTGATGTAACTTTTAGAAATTATGAAATTATGATTCCGATAAGATGGCTTTAAAAAGCGTTTTGAAATGCTACTCTGAATGGTTTCTAGATGGTATACTGCAGAGCCTTTTAACAATAGGGCATTTGAATTTTCACTCAATATGACAAGTGTTCGTTTCTTAAAACAATAATGGAATAATAGTTACAGAGAACAAAAGAGCACATCGCAATGCAAAAGAAAATTAAGAACTAGTTTTTGTATCCAAATAGACGGACCATTAGAGAATAAGAGCAGACAAGTAGTAATAAATCTACAATTAAATACTAGAATAAACGAGTCAAGCGGTGTCACGAATGCAATAATAAAGACAAGAGGAGAAAAATATCCAAGATAACTTTGTATACATAATAAAATATAGACTTCAACTGTTTAAAAACGATCTTAACAATTTAACAAAACTGTGTCTTGAATAACTTCCAAGTTTTCCATCCGATCACGACCAAATTTCCAGGGATCATCGACACTGTAATTACCTTTATATGTACCAAAATTCAAGACTCTATCTTTAAAATTGAGCTTGTAAATGGCTTTTTCGATTTTATTGGGCGGAGAGGGGCGTGCCAAAAATCTAAAATTAATTTGTTCTGCGCAGGACATGCACCAATACTGGTACCAAGTTTGCAATCTCTTGCTCTTACGGTCTCTGAGATCTAGGTGTTCAGACAGACAGACAGAGAGACGGATATGGTTATGACGACTCGGTTGGTGACCCTGACCAAGAATATATATACTTTATGGGGTTGAGGAAGTTTTATTCTGCTTGTAACATACAATTCCTTGAGTCACAAAGATACAATAACCTTCTACCCTATAAGTGGCGGTTATAAAGAGTTGATGTAACTTTTAGAAATTATGAAATTATGATTCCGATAAGATGGCTTTAAAAAGCGTTTTGAAATGCTACTCTGAATGGTTTCTAGATGGTATACTGCAGAGCCTTTTAACAATAGGGCATTTGAATTTTCACTCAATATGACAAGTGTTCGTTTCTTAAAACAATAATGGAATAATAGTTACAGAGAACAAAAGAGCACATCGCAATGCAAAAGAAAATTAAGAACTAGTTTTTGTATCCAAATAGACGGACCATTAGAGAATAAGAGCAGACAAGTAGTAATAAATCTACAATTAAATACTAGAATAAACGAGTCAAGCGGTGTCACGAATGCAATAATAAAGACAAGAGGAGAAAAATATCCAAGATAACTTTGTATACATAATAAAATATAGACTTCAACTGTTTAAAAACGATCTTAACAATTTAACAAAACTGTGTCTTGAATAACTTCCAAGTTTTCCATCCGATCACGACCAAATTTCCAGGGATCATCGACACTGTAATTACCTTTATATGTACCAAAATTCAAGACTCTATCTTTAAAATTGAGCTTGTAAATGGCTTTTTCGATTTTATTGGGCGGAGAGGGGCGTGCCAAAAATCTAAAATTAATTTGTTCTGCGCAGGACATGCACCAATACTGGTACCAAGTTTGCAATCTCTTGCTCTTACGGTCTCTGAGATCTAGGTGTTCAGACAGACAGACAGAGAGACGGATATGGTTATGACGACTCGGTTGGTGACCCTGACCAAGAATATATATACTTTATGGGGTTGAGGAAGTTTTATTCTGCTTGTAACATACAATTCCTTGAGTCACAAAGATACAATAACCTTCTACCCTATAAGTGGCGGTTATAAAGAGTTGATGTAACTTTTAGAAATTATGAAATTATGATTCCGATAAGATGGCTTTAAAAAGCGTTTTGAAATGCTACTCTGAATGGTTTCTAGATGGTATACTGCAGAGCCTTTTAACAATAGGGCATTTGAATTTTCACTCAATATGACAAGTGTTCGTTTCTTAAAACAATAATGGAATAATAGTTACAGAGAACAAAAGAGCACATCGCAATGCAAAAGAAAATTAAGAACTAGTTTTTGTATCCAAATAGACGGACCATTAGAGAATAAGAGCAGACAAGTAGTAATAAATCTACAATTAAATACTAGAATAAACGAGTCAAGCGGTGTCACGAATGCAATAATAAAGACAAGAGGAGAAAAATATCCAAGATAACTTTGTATACATAATAAAATATAGACTTCAACTGTTTAAAAACGATCTTAACAATTTAACAAAACTGTGTCTTGAATAACTTCCAAGTTTTCCATCCGATCACGACCAAATTTCCAGGGATCATCGACACTGTAATTACCTTTATATGTACCAAAATTCAAGACTCTATCTTTAAAATTGAGCTTGTAAATGGCTTTTTCGATTTTATTGGGCGGAGAGGGGCGTGCCAAAAATCTAAAATTAATTTGTTCTGCGCAGGACATGCACCAATACTGGTACCAAGTTTGCAATCTCTTGCTCTTACGGTCTCTGAGATCTAGGTGTTCAGACAGACAGACAGAGAGACGGATATGGTTATGACGACTCGGTTGGTGACCCTGACCAAGAATATATATACTTTATGGGGTTGAGGAAGTTTTATTCTGCTTGTAACATACAATTCCTTGAGTCACAAAGATACAATAACCTTCTACCCTATAAGTGGCGGTTATAAAGAGTTGATGTAACTTTTAGAAATTATGAAATTATGATTCCGATAAGATGGCTTTAAAAAGCGTTTTGAAATGCTACTCTGAATGGTTTCTAGATGGTATACTGCAGAGCCTTTTAACAATAGGGCATTTGAATTTTCACTCAATATGACAAGTGTTCGTTTCTTAAAACAATAATGGAATAATAGTTACAGAGAACAAAAGAGCACATCGCAATGCAAAAGAAAATTAAGAACTAGTTTTTGTATCCAAATAGACGGACCATTAGAGAATAAGAGCAGACAAGTAGTAATAAATCTACAATTAAATACTAGAATAAACGAGTCAAGCGGTGTCACGAATGCAATAATAAAGACAAAAGAGGAGAAAAATATCCAAGATAACTTTGTATACATAATAAAATATAGACTTCAACTGTTTAAAAACGATCTTAACAATTTAACAAAACTGTGTCTTGAATAACTTCCAAGTTTTCCATCCGATCACGACCAAATTTCCAGGGATCATCGACACTGTAATTACCTTTATATGTACCAAAATTCAAGACTCTATCTTTAAAATTGAGCTTGTAAATGGCTTTTTCGATTTTATTGGGCGGAGAGGGGCGTGCCAAAAATCTAAAATTAATTTGTTCTGCGCAGGACATGCACCAATACTGGTACCAAGTTTGCAATCTCTTGCTCTTACGGTCTCTGAGATCTAGGTGTTCAGACAGACAGACAGAGAGACGGATATGGTTATGACGACTCGGTTGGTGACCCTGACCAAGAATATATATACTTTATGGGGTTGAGGAAGTTTTATTCTGCTTGTAACATACAATTCCTTGAGTCACAAAGATACAATAACCTTCTACCCTATAAGTGGCGGTTATAAAGAGTTGATGTAACTTTTAGAAATTATGAAATTATGATTCCGATAAGATGGCTTTAAAAAGCGTTTTGAAATGCTACTCTGAATGGTTTCTAGATGGTATACTGCAGAGCCTTTTAACAATAGGGCATTTGAATTTTCACTCAATATGACAAGTGTTCGTTTCTTAAAACAATAATGGAATAATAGTTACAGAGAACAAAAGAGCACATCGCAATGCAAAAGAAAATTAAGAACTAGTTTTTGTATCCAAATAGACGGACCATTAGAGAATAAGAGCAGACAAGTAGTAATAAATCTACAATTAAATACTAGAATAAACGAGTCAAGCGGTGTCACGAATGCAATAATAAAGACAAGAGGAGAAAAATATCCAAGATAACTTTGTATACATAATAAAATATAGACTTCAACTGTTTAAAAACGATCTTAACAATTTAACAAAACTGTGTCTTGAATAACTTCCAAGTTTTCCATCCGATCACGACCAAATTTCCAGGGATCATCGACACTGTAATTACCTTTATATGTACCAAAATTCAAGACTCTATCTTTAAAATTGAGCTTGTAAATGGCTTTTTCGATTTTATTGGGCGGAGAGGGGCGTGCCAAAAATCTAAAATTAATTTGTTCTGCGCAGGACATGCACCAATACTGGTACCAAGTTTGCAATCTCTTGCTCTTACGGTCTCTGAGATCTAGGTGTTCAGACAGACAGACAGAGAGACGGATATGGTTATGACGACTCGGTTGGTGACCCTGACCAAGAATATATATACTTTATGGGGTTGAGGAAGTTTTATTCTGCTTGTAACATACAATTCCTTGAGTCACAAAGATACAATAACCTTCTACCCTATAAGTGGCGGTTATAAAGAGTTGATGTAACTTTTAGAAATTATGAAATTATGATTCCGATAAGATGGCTTTAAAAAGCGTTTTGAAATGCTACTCTGAATGGTTTCTAGATGGTATACTGCAGAGCCTTTTAACAATAGGGCATTTGAATTTTCACTCAATATGACAAGTGTTCGTTTCTTAAAACAATAATGGAATAATAGTTACAGAGAACAAAAGAGCACATCGCAATGCAAAAGAAAATTAAGAACTAGTTTTTGTATCCAAATAGACGGACCATTAGAGAATAAGAGCAGACAAGTAGTAATAAATCTACAATTAAATACTAGAATAAACGAGTCAAGCGGTGTCACGAATGCAATAATAAAGACAAAAGAGGAGAAAAATATCCAAGATAACTTTGTATACATAATAAAATATAGACTTCAACTGTTTAAAAACGATCTTAACAATTTAACAAAACTGTGTCTTGAATAACTTCCAAGTTTTCCATCCGATCACGACCAAATTTCCAGGGATCATCGACACTGTAATTACCTTTATATGTACCAAAATTCAAGACTCTATCTTTAAAATTGAGCTTGTAAATGGCTTTTTCGATTTTATTGGGCGGAGAGGGGCGTGCCAAAAATCTAAAATTAATTTGTTCTGCGCAGGACATGCACCAATACTGGTACCAAGTTTGCAATCTCTTGCTCTTACGGTCTCTGAGATCTAGGTGTTCAGACAGACAGACAGAGAGACGGATATGGTTATGACGACTCGGTTGGTGACCCTGACCAAGAATATATATACTTTATGGGGTTGAGGAAGTTTTATTCTGCTTGTAACATACAATTCCTTGAGTCACAAAGATACAATAACCTTCTACCCTATAAGTGGCGGTTATAAAGAGTTGATGTAACTTTTAGAAATTATGAAATTATGATTCCGATAAGATGGCTTTAAAAAGCGTTTTGAAATGCTACTCTGAATGGTTTCTAGATGGTATACTGCAGAGCCTTTTAACAATAGGGCATTTGAATTTTCACTCAATATGACAAGTGTTCGTTTCTTAAAACAATAATGGAATAATAGTTACAGAGAACAAAAGAGCACATCGCAATGCAAAAGAAAATTAAGAACTAGTTTTTGTATCCAAATAGACGGACCATTAGAGAATAAGAGCAGACAAGTAGTAATAAATCTACAATTAAATACTAGAATAAACGAGTCAAGCGGTGTCACGAATGCAATAATAAAGACAAAAGAGGAGAAAAATATCCAAGATAACTTTGTATACATAATAAAATATAGACTTCAACTGTTTAAAAACGATCTTAACAATTTAACAAAACTGTGTCTTGAATAACTTCCAAGTTTTCCATCCGATCACGACCAAATTTCCAGGGATCATCGACACTGTAATTACCTTCATATGTACCAAAATTCAAGACTCTATCTTTAAAATTGAGCTTGTAAATGGCTTTTTCGATTTTATTGGGCGGAGAGGGGCGTGCCAAAAATCTAAAATTAATTTGTTCTGCGCAGGACATGCACCAATACTGGTACCAAGTTTGCAATCTCTTGCTCTTACGGTCTCTGAGATCTAGGTGTTCAGACAGACAGACAGAGAGACGGATATGGTTATGACGACTCGGTTGGTGACCCTGACCAAGAATATATATACTTTATGGGGTTGAGGAAGTTTTATTCTGCTTGTAACATACAATTCCTTGAGTCACAAAGATACAATAACCTTCTACCCTATAAGTGGCGGTTATAAAGAGTTGATGTAACTTTTAGAAATTATGAAATTATGATTCCGATAAGATGGCTTTAAAAAGCGTTTTGAAATGCTACTCTGAATGGTTTCTAGATGGTATACTGCAGAGCCTTTTAACAATAGGGCATTTGAATTTTCACTCAATATGACAAGTGTTCGTTTCTTAAAACAATAATGGAATAATAGTTACAGAGAACAAAAGAGCACATCGCAATGCAAAAGAAAATTAAGAACTAGTTTTTGTATCCAAATAGACGGACCATTAGAGAATAAGAGCAGACAAGTAGTAATAAATCTACAATTAAATACTAGAATAAACGAGTCAAGCGGTGTCACGAATGCAATAATAAAGACAAAAGAGGAGAAAAATATCCAAGATAACTTTGTATACATAATAAAATATAGACTTCAACTGTTTAAAAACGATCTTAACAATTTAACAAAACTGTGTCTTGAATAACTTCCAAGTTTTCCATCCGATCACGACCAAATTTCCAGGGATCATCGACACTGTAATTACCTTTATATGTACCAAAATTCAAGACTCTATCTTTAAAATTGAGCTTGTAAATGGCTTTTTCGATTTTATTGGGCGGAGAGGGGCGTGCCAAAAATCTAAAATTAATTTGTTCTGCGCAGGACATGCACCAATACTGGTACCAAGTTTGCAATCTCTTGCTCTTACGGTCTCTGAGATCTAGGTGTTCAGACAGACAGACAGAGAGACGGATATGGTTATGACGACTCGGTTGGTGACCCTGACCAAGAATATATATACTTTATGGGGTTGAGGAAGTTTTATTCTGCTTGTAACATACAATTCCTTGAGTCACAAAGATACAATAACCTTCTACCCTATAAGTGGCGGGTATAAAGAGTTGATGTAACTTTTAGAAATTATGAAATTATGATTCCGATAAGATGGCTTTAAAAAGCGTTTTGAAATGCTACTCTGAATGGTTTCTAGATGGTATACTGCAGAGCCTTTTAACAATAGGGCATTTGAATTTTCACTCAATATGACAAGTGTTCGTTTCTTAAAACAATAATGGAATAATAGTTACAGAGAACAAAAGAGCACATCGCAATGCAAAAGAAAATTAAGAACTAGTTTTTGTATCCAAATAGACGGACCATTAGAGAATAAGAGCAGACAAGTAGTAATAAATCTACAATTAAATACTAGAATAAACGAGTCAAGCGGTGTCACGAATGCAATAATAAAGACAACAAGAGGAGAAAAATATCCAAGATAACTTTGTATACATAATAAAATATAGACTTCAACTGTTTAAAAACGATCTTAACAATTTAACAAAACTGTTTCTTGAATAACTTCCAAGTTTTCCATCCGATCACGACCAAATTTCCAGGGATCATCGACACTGTAATTACCTTCATATGTACCAAAATTCAAGACTCTATCTTTAAAATTGAGCTTGTAAATGGCTTTTTCGATTTTATTGGGCGGAGAGGGGCGTGCCAAAAATCTAAAATTAATTTGTTCTGCGCAGGACATGCACCAATACTGGTACCAAGTTTGCAATCTCTTGCTCTTACGGTCTCTGAGATCTAGGTGTTCAGACAGACAGACAGAGAGACGGATATGGTTATGACGACTCGGTTGGTGACCCTGACCAAGAATATATATACTTTATGGGGTTGAGGAAGTTTTATTCTGCTTGTAACATACAATTCCTTGAGTCACAAAGATACAATAACCTTCTACCCTATAAGTGGCGGGTATAAAGAGTTGATGTAACTTTTAGAAATTATGAAATTATGATTCCGATAAGATGGCTTTAAAAAGCGTTTTGAAATGCTACTCTGAATGGTTTCTAGATGGTATACTGCAGAGCCTTTTAACAATAGGGCATTTGAATTTTCACTCAATATGACAAGTGTTCGTTTCTTAAAACAATAATGGAATAATAGTTACAGAGAACAAAAGAGCACATCGCAATGCAAAAGAAAATTAAGAACTAGTTTTTGTATCCAAATAGACGGACCATTAGAGAATAAGAGCAGACAAGTAGTAATAAATCTACAATTAAATACTAGAATAAACGAGTCAAGCGGTGTCACGAATGCAATAATAAAGACAACAAGAGGAGAAAAATATCCAAGATAACTTTGTATACATAATAAAATATAGACTTCAACTGTTTAAAAACGATCTTAACAATTTAACAAAACTGTGTCTTGAATAACTTCCAAGTTTTCCATCCGATCACGACCAAATTTCCAGGGATCATCGACACTGTAATTACCTTTATATGTACCAAAATTCAAGACTCTATCTTTAAAATTGAGCTTGTAAATGGCTTTTTCGATTTTATTGGGCGGAGAGGGGCGTGCCAAAAATCTAAAATTAATTTGTTCTGCGCAGGACATGCACCAATACTGGTACCAAGTTTGCAATCTCTTGCTCTTACGGTCTCTGAGATCTAGGTGTTCAGACAGACAGACAGAGAGACGGATATGGTTATGACGACTCGGTTGGTGACCCTGACCAAGAATATATATACTTTATGGGGTTGAGGAAGTTTTATTCTGCTTGTAACATACAATTCCTTGAGTCACAAAGATACAATAACCTTCTACCCTATAAGTGGCGGTTATAAAGAGTTGATGTAACTTTTAGAAATTATGAAATTATGATTCCGATAAGATGGCTTTAAAAAGCGTTTTGAAATGCTACTCTGAATGGTTTCTAGATGGTATACTGCAGAGCCTTTTAACAATAGGGCATTTGAATTTTCACTCAATATGACAAGTGTTCGTTTCTTAAAACAATAATGGAATAATAGTTACAGAGAACAAAAGAGCACATCGCAATGCAAAAGAAAATTAAGAACTAGTTTTTGTATCCAAATAGACGGACCATTAGAGAATAAGAGCAGACAAGTAGTAATAAATCTACAATTAAATACTAGAATAAACGAGTCAAGCGGTGTCACGAATGCAATAATAAAGACAAAAGAGGAGAAAAATATCCAAGATAACTTTGTATACATAATAAAATATAGACTTCAACTGTTTAAAAACGATCTTAACAATTTAACAAAACTGTGTCTTGAATAACTTCCAAGTTTTCCATCCGATCACGACCAAATTTCCAGGGATCATCGACACTGTAATTACCTTTATATGTACCAAAATTCAAGACTCTATCTTTAAAATTGAGCTTGTAAATGGCTTTTTCGATTTTATTGGGCGGAGAGGGGCGTGCCAAAAATCTAAAATTAATTTGTTCTGCGCAGGACATGCACCAATACTGGTACCAAGTTTGCAATCTCTTGCTCTTACGGTCTCTGAGATCTAGGTGTTCAGACAGACAGACAGAGAGACGGATATGGTTATGACGACTCGGTTGGTGACCCTGACCAAGAATATATATACTTTATGGGGTTGAGGAAGTTTTATTCTGCTTGTAACATACAATTCCTTGAGTCACAAAGATACAATAACCTTCTACCCTATAAGTGGCGGTTATAAAGAGTTGATGTAACTTTTAGAAATTATGAAATTATGATTCCGATAAGATGGCTTTAAAAAGCGTTTTGAAATGCTACTCTGAATGGTTTCTAGATGGTATACTGCAGAGCCTTTTAACAATAGGGCATTTGAATTTTCACTCAATATGACAAGTGTTCGTTTCTTAAAACAATAATGGAATAATAGTTACAGAGAACAAAAGAGCACATCGCAATGCAAAAGAAAATTAAGAACTAGTTTTTGTATCCAAATAGACGGACCATTAGAGAATAAGAGCAGACAAGTAGTAATAAATCTACAATTAAATACTAGAATAAACGAGTCAAGCGGTGTCACGAATGCAATAATAAAGACAACAAGAGGAGAAAAATATCCAAGATAACTTTGTATACATAATAAAATATAGACTTCAACTGTTTAAAAACGATCTTAACAATTTAACAAAACTGTGTCTTGAATAACTTCCAAGTTTTCCATCCGATCACGACCAAATTTCCAGGGATCATCGACACTGTAATTACCTTTATATGTACCAAAATTCAAGACTCTATCTTTAAAATTGAGCTTGTAAATGGCTTTTTCGATTTTATTGGGCGGAGAGGGGCGTGCCAAAAATCTAAAATTAATTTGTTCTGCGCAGGACATGCACCAATACTGGTACCAAGTTTGCAATCTCTTGCTCTTACGGTCTCTGAGATCTAGGTGTTCAGACAGACAGACAGAGAGACGGATATGGTTATGACGACTCGGTTGGTGACCCTGACCAAGAATATATATACTTTATGGGGTTGAGGAAGTTTTATTCTGCTTGTAACATACAATTCCTTGAGTCACAAAGATACAATAACCTTCTACCCTATAAGTGGCGGGTATAAAGAGTTGATGTAACTTTTAGAAATTATGAAATTATGATTCCGATAAGATGGCTTTAAAAAGCGTTTTGAAATGCTACTCTGAATGGTTTCTAGATGGTATACTGCAGAGCCTTTTAACAATAGGGCATTTGAATTTTCACTCAATATGACAAGTGTTCGTTTCTTAAAACAATAATGGAATAATAGTTACAGAGAACAAAAGAGCACATCGCAATGCAAAAGAAAATTAAGAACTAGTTTTTCGTATCCAAATAGACGGACCATTAGAGAATAAGAGCAGTCAAGTAGTAATAAATCTACAATTAAATACTAGAATAAACGAGTCAAGCGGTGTCACGAATGCAATAATAAAGACAACAAGAGGAGAAAAATATCCAAGATAACTTTGTATACATAATAAAATATAGACTTCAACTGTTTAAAAACGATCTTAACAATTTAACAAAACTGTTTCTTGAATAACTTCCAAGTTTTCCATCCGATCACGACCAAATTTCCAGGGATCATCGACACTGTAATTACCTTTATATATACCAAAATTCAAGACTCTATCTTTAAAATTGAGCTTGTAAATGGCTTTTTCGATTTTATTGGGCGGAGAGGGGCGTGCCAAAAATCTAAAATTAATTTGTTCTGCGCAGGACATGCACCAATACTGGTACCAAGTTTGCAATCTCTTGCTCTTACGGTCTCTGAGATCTAGGTGTTCAGACAGACAGACAGAGAGACGGATATGGTTATGACGACTCGGTTGGTGACCCTGACCAAGAATATATATACTTTATGGGGTTGAGGAAGTTTTATTCTGCTTGTAACATACAATTCCTTGAGTCACAAAGATACAATAACCTTCTACCCTATAAGTGGCGGGTATAAAGAGTTGATGTAACTTTTAGAAATTATGAAATTATGATTCCGATAAGATGGCTTTAAAAAGCGTTTTGAAATGCTACTCTGAATGGTTTCTAGATGGTATACTGCAGAGCCTTTTAACAATAGGGCATTTGAATTTTCACTCAATATGACAAGTGTTCGTTTCTTAAAACAATAATGGAATAATAGTTACAGAGAACAAAAGAGCACATCGCAATGCAAAAGAAAATTAAGAACTAGTTTTTGTATCCAAATAGACGGACCATTAGAGAATAAGAGCAGTCAAGTAGTAATAAATCTACAATTAAATACTAGAATAAACGAGTCAAGCGGTGTCACGAATGCAATAATAAAGACAACAAGAGGAGAAAAATATCCAAGATAACTTTGTATACATAATAAAATATAGACTTCAACTGTTTAAAAACGATCTTAACAATTTAACAAAACTGTTTCTTGAATAACTTCCAAGTTTTCCATCCGATCACGACCAAATTTCCAGGGATCATCGACACTGTAATTACCTTCATATGTACCAAAATTCAAGACTCTATCTTTAAAATTGAGCTTGTAAATGGCTTTTTCGATTTTATTGGGCGGAGAGGGGCGTGCCAAAAATCTAAAATTAATTTGTTCTGCGCAGGACATGCACCAATACTGGTACCAAGTTTGCAATCTCTTGCTCTTACGGTCTCTGAGATCTAGGTGTTCAGACAGACAGACAGAGAGACGGATATGGTTATGACGACTCGGTTGGTGACCCTGACCAAGAATATATATACTTTATGGGGTTGAGGAAGTTTTATTCTGCTTGTAACATACAATTCCTTGAGTCACAAAGATACAATAACCTTCTACCCTATAAGTGGCGGGTATAAAGAGTTGATGTAACTTTTAGAAATTATGAAATTATGATTCCGATAAGATGGCTTTAAAAAGCGTTTTGAAATGCTACTCTGAATGGTTTCTAGATGGTATACTGCAGAGCCTTTTAACAATAGGGCATTTGAATTTTCACTCAATATGACAAGTGTTCGTTTCTTAAAACAATAATGGAATAATAGTTACAGAGAACAAAAGAGCACATCGCAATGCAAAAGAAAATTAAGAACTAGTTTTTCTATCCAAATAGACGGACCATTAGAGAATAAGAGCAGTCAAGTAGTAATAAATCTACAATTAAATACTAGAATAAACGAGTCAAGCGGTGTCACGAATGCAATAATAAAGACAACAAGAGGAGAAAAATATCCAAGATAACTTTGTATACATAATAAAATATAGACTTCAACTGTTTAAAAACGATCTTAACAATTTAACAAAACTGTGTCTTGAATAACTTCCAAGTTTTCCATCCGATCACGACCAAATTTCCAGGGATCATCGACACTGTAATTACCTTTATATGTACCAAAATTCAAGACTCTATCTTTAAAATTGAGCTTGTAAATGGCTTTTTCGATTTTATTGGGCGGAGAGGGGCGTGCCAAAAATCTAAAATTAATTTGTTCTGCGCAGGACATGCACCAATACTGGTACCAAGTTTGCAATCTCTTGCTCTTACGGTCTCTGAGATCTAGGTGTTCAGACAGACAGACAGAGAGACGGATATGGTTATGACGACTCGGTTGGTGACCCTGACCAAGAATATATATACTTTATGGGGTTGAGGAAGTTTTATTCTGCTTGTAACATACAATTCCTTGAGTCACAAAGATACAATAACCTTCTACCCTATAAGTGGCGGGTATAAAGAGTTGATGTAACTTTTAGAAATTATGAAATTATGATTCCGATAAGATGGCTTTAAAAAGCGTTTTGAAATGCTACTCTGAATGGTTTCTAGATGGTATACTGCAGAGCCTTTTAACAATAGGGCATTTGAATTTTCACTCAATATGACAAGTGTTCGTTTCTTAAAACAATAATGGAATAATAGTTACAGAGAACAAAAGAGCACATCGCAATGCAAAAGAAAATTAAGAACTAGTTTTTCTATCCAAATAGACGGACCATTAGAGAATAAGAGCAGTCAAGTAGTAATAAATCTACAATTAAATACTAGAATAAACGAGTCAAGCGGTGTCACGAATGCAATAATAAAGACAACAAGAGGAGAAAAATATCCAAGATAACTTTGTATACATAATAAAATATAGACTTCAACTGTTTAAAAACGATCTTAACAATTTAACAAAACTGTTTCTTGAATAACTTCCAAGTTTTCCATCCGATCACGACCAAATTTCCAGGGATCATCGACACTGTAATTACCTTCATATATACCAAAATTCAAGACTCTATCTTTAAAATTGAGCTTGTAAATGGCTTTTTCGATTTTATTGGGCGGAGAGGGGCGTGCCAAAAATCTAAAATTAATTTGTTCTGCGCAGGACATGCACCAATACTGGTACCAAGTTTGCAATCTCTTGCTCTTACGGTCTCTGAGATCTAGGTGTTCAGACAGACAGACAGAGAGACGGATATGGTTATGACGACTCGGTTGGTGACCCTGACCAAGAATATATATACTTTATGGGGTTGAGGAAGTTTTATTCTGCTTGTAACATACAATTCCTTGAGTCACAAAGATACAATAACCTTCTACCCTATAAGTGGCGGGTATAAAGAGTTGATGTAACTTTTAGAAATTATGAAATTATGATTCCGATAAGATGGCTTTAAAAAGCGTTTTGAAATGCTACTCTGAATGGTTTCTAGATGGTATACTGCAGAGCCTTTTAACAATAGGGCATTTGAATTTTCACTCAATATGACAAGTGTTCGTTTCTTAAAACAATAATGGAATAATAGTTACAGAGAACAAAAGAGCACATCGCAATGCAAAAGAAAATTAAGAACTAGTTTTTCTATCCAAATAGACGGACCATTAGAGAATAAGAGCAGTCAAGTAGTAATAAATCTACAATTAAATACTAGAATAAACGAGTCAAGCGGTGTCACGAATGCAATAATAAAGACAACAAGAGGAGAAAAATATCCAAGATAACTTTGTATACATAATAAAATATAGACTTCAACTGTTTAAAAACGATCTTAACAATTTAACAAAACTGTTTCTTGAATAACTTCCAAGTTTTCCATCCGATCACGACCAAATTTCCAGGGATCATCGACACTGTAATTACCTTCATATATACCAAAATTCAAGACTCTATCTTTAAAATTGAGCTTGTAAATGGCTTTTTCGATTTTATTGGGCGGAGAGGGGCGTGCCAAAAATCTAAAATTAATTTGTTCTGCGCAGGACATGCACCAATACTGGTACCAAGTTTGCAATCTCTTGCTCTTACGGTCTCTGAGATCTAGGTGTTCAGACAGACAGACAGAGAGACGGATATGGTTATGACGACTCGGTTGGTGACCCTGACCAAGAATATATATACTTTATGGGGTTGAGGAAGTTTTATTCTGCTTGTAACATACAATTCCTTGAGTCACAAAGATACAATAACCTTCTACCCTATAAGTGGCGGGTATAAAGAGTTGATGTAACTTTTAGAAATTATGAAATTATGATTCCGATAAGATGGCTTTAAAAAGCGTTTTGAAATGCTACTCTGAATGGTTTCTAGATGGTATACTGCAGAGCCTTTTAACAATAGGGCATTTGAATTTTCACTCAATATGACAAGTGTTCGTTTCTTAAAACAATAATGGAATAATAGTTACAGAGAACAAAAGAGCACATCGCAATGCAAAAGAAAATTAAGAACTAGTTTTTCTATCCAAATAGACGGACCATTAGAGAATAAGAGCAGTCAAGTAGTAATAAATCTACAATTAAATACTAGAATAAACGAGTCAAGCGGTGTCACGAATGCAATAATAAAGACAACAAGAGGAGAAAAATATCCAAGATAACTTTGTATACATAATAAAATATAGACTTCAACTGTTTAAAAACGATCTTAACAATTTAACAAAACTGTTTCTTGAATAACTTCCAAGTTTTCCATCCGATCACGACCAAATTTCCAGGGATCATCGACACTGTAATTACCTTCATATATACCAAAATTCAAGACTCTATCTTTAAAATTGAGCTTGTAAATGGCTTTTTCGATTTTATTGGGCGGAGAGGGGCGTGCCAAAAATCTAAAATTAATTTGTTCTGCGCAGGACATGCACCAATACTGGTACCAAGTTTGCAATCTCTTGCTCTTACGGTCTCTGAGATCTAGGTGTTCAGACAGACAGACAGAGAGACGGATATGGTTATGACGACTCGGTTGGTGACCCTGACCAAGAATATATATACTTTATGGGGTTGAGGAAGTTTTATTCTGCTTGTAACATACAATTCCTTGAGTCACAAAGATACAATAACCTTCTACCCTATAAGTGGCGGGTATAAAGAGTTGATGTAACTTTTAGAAATTATGAAATTATGATTCCGATAAGATGGCTTTAAAAAGCGTTTTGAAATGCTACTCTGAATGGTTTCTAGATGGTATACTGCAGAGCCTTTTAACAATAGGGCATTTGAATTTTCACTCAATATGACAAGTGTTCGTTTCTTAAAACAATAATGGAATAATAGTTACAGAGAACAAAAGAGCACATCGCAATGCAAAAGAAAATTAAGAACTAGTTTTTCTATCCAAATAGACGGACCATTAGAGAATAAGAGCAGTCAAGTAGTAATAAATCTACAATTAAATACTAGAATAAACGAGTCAAGCGGTGTCACGAATGCAATAATAAAGACAACAAGAGGAGAAAAATATCCAAGATAACTTTGTATACATAATAAAATATAGACTTCAACTGTTTAAAAACGATCTTAACAATTTAACAAAACTGTTTCTTGAATAACTTCCAAGTTTTCCATCCGATCACGACCAAATTTCCAGGGATCATCGACACTGTAATTACCTTCATATATACCAAAATTCAAGACTCTATCTTTAAAATTGAGCTTGTAAATGGCTTTTTCGATTTTATTGGGCGGAGAGGGGCGTGCCAAAAATCTAAAATTAATTTGTTCTGCGCAGGACATGCACCAATACTGGTACCAAGTTTGCAATCTCTTGCTCTTACGGTCTCTGAGATCTAGGTGTTCAGACAGACAGACAGAGAGACGGATATGGTTATGACGACTCGGTTGGTGACCCTGACCAAGAATATATATACTTTATGGGGTTGAGGAAGTTTTATTCTGCTTGTAACATACAATTCCTTGAGTCACAAAGATACAATAACCTTCTACCCTATAAGTGGCGGGTATAAAGAGTTGATGTAACTTTTAGAAATTATGAAATTATGATTCCGATAAGATGGCTTTAAAAAGCGTTTTGAAATGCTACTCTGAATGGTTTCTAGATGGTATACTGCAGAGCCTTTTAACAATAGGGCATTTGAATTTTCACTCAATATGACAAGTGTTCGTTTCTTAAAACAATAATGGAATAATAGTTACAGAGAACAAAAGAGCACATCGCAATGCAAAAGAAAATTAAGAACTAGTTTTTCTATCCAAATAGACGGACCATTAGAGAATAAGAGCAGTCAAGTAGTAATAAATCTACAATTAAATACTAGAATAAACGAGTCAAGCGGTGTCACGAATGCAATAATAAAGACAACAAGAGGAGAAAAATATCCAAGATAACTTTGTATACATAATAAAATATAGACTTCAACTGTTTAAAAACGATCTTAACAATTTAACAAAACTGTTTCTTGAATAACTTCCAAGTTTTCCATCCGATCACGACCAAATTTCCAGGGATCATCGACACTGTAATTACCTTCATATATACCAAAATTCAAGACTCTATCTTTAAAATTGAGCTTGTAAATGGCTTTTTCGATTTTATTGGGCGGAGAGGGGCGTGCCAAAAATCTAAAATTAATTTGTTCTGCGCAGGACATGCACCAATACTGGTACCAAGTTTGCAATCTCTTGCTCTTACGGTCTCTGAGATCTAGGTGTTCAGACAGACAGACAGAGAGACGGATATGGTTATGACGACTCGGTTGGTGACCCTGACCAAGAATATATATACTTTATGGGGTTGAGGAAGTTTTATTCTGCTTGTAACATACAATTCCTTGAGTCACAAAGATACAATAACCTTCTACCCTATAAGTGGCGGGTATAAAGAGTTGATGTAACTTTTAGAAATTATGAAATTATGATTCCGATAAGATGGCTTTAAAAAGCGTTTTGAAATGCTACTCTGAATGGTTTCTAGATGGTATACTGCAGAGCCTTTTAACAATAGGGCATTTGAATTTTCACTCAATATGACAAGTGTTCGTTTCTTAAAACAATAATGGAATAATAGTTACAGAGAACAAAAGAGCACATCGCAATGCAAAAGAAAATTAAGAACTAGTTTTTCTATCCAAATAGACGGACCATTAGAGAATAAGAGCAGTCAAGTAGTAATAAATCTACAATTAAATACTAGAATAAACGAGTCAAGCGGTGTCACGAATGCAATAATAAAGACAACAAGAGGAGAAAAATATCCAAGATAACTTTGTATACATAATAAAATATAGACTTCAACTGTTTAAAAACGATCTTAACAATTTAACAAAACTGTTTCTTGAATAACTTCCAAGTTTTCCATCCGATCACGACCAAATTTCCAGGGATCATCGACACTGTAATTACCTTCATATATACCAAAATTCAAGACTCTATCTTTAAAATTGAGCTTGTAAATGGCTTTTTCGATTTTATTGGGCGGAGAGGGGCGTGCCAAAAATCTAAAATTAATTTGTTCTGCGCAGGACATGCACCAATACTGGTACCAAGTTTGCAATCTCTTGCTCTTACGGTCTCTGAGATCTAGGTGTTCAGACAGACAGACAGAGAGACGGATATGGTTATGACGACTCGGTTGGTGACCCTGACCAAGAATATATATACTTTATGGGGTTGAGGAAGTTTTATTCTGCTTGTAACATACAATTCCTTGAGTCACAAAGATACAATAACCTTCTACCCTATAAGTGGCGGGTATAAAGAGTTGATGTAACTTTTAGAAATTATGAAATTATGATTCCGATAAGATGGCTTTAAAAAGCGTTTTGAAATGCTACTCTGAATGGTTTCTAGATGGTATACTGCAGAGCCTTTTAACAATAGGGCATTTGAATTTTCACTCAATATGACAAGTGTTCGTTTCTTAAAACAATAATGGAATAATAGTTACAGAGAACAAAAGAGCACATCGCAATGCAAAAGAAAATTAAGAACTAGTTTTTCTATCCAAATAGACGGACCATTAGAGAATAAGAGCAGTCAAGTAGTAATAAATCTACAATTAAATACTAGAATAAACGAGTCAAGCGGTGTCACGAATGCAATAATAAAGACAACAAGAGGAGAAAAATATCCAAGATAACTTTGTATACATAATAAAATATAGACTTCAACTGTTTAAAAACGATCTTAACAATTTAACAAAACTGTTTCTTGAATAACTTCCAAGTTTTCCATCCGATCACGACCAAATTTCCAGGGATCATCGACACTGTAATTACCTTCATATATACCAAAATTCAAGACTCTATCTTTAAAATTGAGCTTGTAAATGGCTTTTTCGATTTTATTGGGCGGAGAGGGGCGTGCCAAAAATCTAAAATTAATTTGTTCTGCGCAGGACATGCACCAATACTGGTACCAAGTTTGCAATCTCTTGCTCTTACGGTCTCTGAGATCTAGGTGTTCAGACAGACAGACAGAGAGACGGATATGGTTATGACGACTCGGTTGGTGACCCTGACCAAGAATATATATACTTTATGGGGTTGAGGAAGTTTTATTCTGCTTGTAACATACAATTCCTTGAGTCACAAAGATACAATAACCTTCTACCCTATAAGTGGCGGGTATAAAGAGTTGATGTAACTTTTAGAAATTATGAAATTATGATTCCGATAAGATGGCTTTAAAAAGCGTTTTGAAATGCTACTCTGAATGGTTTCTAGATGGTATACTGCAGAGCCTTTTAACAATAGGGCATTTGAATTTTCACTCAATATGACAAGTGTTCGTTTCTTAAAACAATAATGGAATAATAGTTACAGAGAACAAAAGAGCACATCGCAATGCAAAAGAAAATTAAGAACTAGTTTTTCTATCCAAATAGACGGACCATTAGAGAATAAGAGCAGTCAAGTAGTAATAAATCTACAATTAAATACTAGAATAAACGAGTCAAGCGGTGTCACGAATGCAATAATAAAGACAACAAGAGGAGAAAAATATCCAAGATAACTTTGTATACATAATAAAATATAGACTTCAACTGTTTAAAAACGATCTTAACAATTTAACAAAACTGTTTCTTGAATAACTTCCAAGTTTTCCATCCGATCACGACCAAATTTCCAGGGATCATCGACACTGTAATTACCTTTATATATACCAAAATTCAAGACTCTATCTTTAAAATTGAGCTTGTAAATGGCTTTTTCGATTTTATTGGGCGGAGAGGGGCGTGCCAAAAATCTAAAATTAATTTGTTCTGCGCAGGACATGCACCAATACTGGTACCAAGTTTGCAATCTCTTGCTCTTACGGTCTCTGAGATCTAGGTGTTCAGACAGACAGACAGAGAGACGGATATGGTTATGACGACTCGGTTGGTGACCCTGACCAAGAATATATATACTTTATGGGGTTGAGGAAGTTTTATTCTGCTTGTAACATACAATTCCTTGAGTCACAAAGATACAATAACCTTCTACCCTATAAGTGGCGGGTATAAAGAGTTGATGTAACTTTTAGAAATTATGAAATTATGATTCCGATAAGATGGCTTTAAAAAGCGTTTTGAAATGCTACTCTGAATGGTTTCTAGATGGTATACTGCAGAGCCTTTTAACAATAGGGCATTTGAATTTTCACTCAATATGACAAGTGTTCGTTTCTTAAAACAATAATGGAATAATAGTTACAGAGAACAAAAGAGCACATCGCAATGCAAAAGAAAATTAAGAACTAGTTTTTGTATCCAAATAGACGGACCATTAGAGAATAAGAGCAGTCAAGTAGTAATAAATCTACAATTAAATACTAGAATAAACGAGTCAAGCGGTGTCACGAATGCAATAATAAAGACAACAAGAGGAGAAAAATATCCAAGATAACTTTGTATACATAATAAAATATAGACTTCAACTGTTTAAAAACGATCTTAACAATTTAACAAAACTGTTTCTTGAATAACTTCCAAGTTTTCCATCCGATCACGACCAAATTTCCAGGGATCATCGACACTGTAATTACCTTCATATGTACCAAAATTCAAGACTCTATCTTTAAAATTGAGCTTGTAAATGGCTTTTTCGATTTTATTGGGCGGAGAGGGGCGTGCCAAAAATCTAAAATTAATTTGTTCTGCGCAGGACATGCACCAATACTGGTACCAAGTTTGCAATCTCTTGCTCTTACGGTCTCTGAGATCTAGGTGTTCAGACAGACAGACAGAGAGACGGATATGGTTATGACGACTCGGTTGGTGACCCTGACCAAGAATATATATACTTTATGGGGTTGAGGAAGTTTTATTCTGCTTGTAACATACAATTCCTTGAGTCACAAAGATACAATAACCTTCTACCCTATAAGTGGCGGGTATAAAGAGTTGATGTAACTTTTAGAAATTATGAAATTATGATTCCGATAAGATGGCTTTAAAAAGCGTTTTGAAATGCTACTCTGAATGGTTTCTAGATGGTATACTGCAGAGCCTTTTAACAATAGGGCATTTGAATTTTCACTCAATATGACAAGTGTTCGTTTCTTAAAACAATAATGGAATAATAGTTACAGAGAACAAAAGAGCACATCGCAATGCAAAAGAAAATTAAGAACTAGTTTTTGTATCCAAATAGACGGACCATTAGAGAATAAGAGCAGACAAGTAGTAATAAATCTACAATTAAATACTAGAATAAACGAGTCAAGCGGTGTCACGAATGCAATAATAAAGACAACAAGAGGAGAAAAATATCCAAGATAACTTTGTATACATAATAAAATATAGACTTCAACTGTTTAAAAACGATCTTAACAATTTAACAAAACTGTGTCTTGAATAACTTCCAAGTTTTCCATCCGATCACGACCAAATTTCCAGGGATCATCGACACTGTAATTACCTTCATATGTACCAAAATTCAAGACTCTATCTTTAAAATTGAGCTTGTAAATGGCTTTTTCGATTTTATTGGGCGGAGAGGGGCGTGCCAAAAATCTAAAATTAATTTGTTCTGCGCAGGACATGCACCAATACTGGTACCAAGTTTGCAATCTCTTGCTCTTACGGTCTCTGAGATCTAGGTGTTCAGACAGACAGACAGAGAGACGGATATGGTTATGACGACTCGGTTGGTGACCCTGACCAAGAATATATATACTTTATGGGGTTGAGGAAGTTTTATTCTGCTTGTAACATACAATTCCTTGAGTCACAAAGATACAATAACCTTCTACCCTATAAGTGGCGGGTATAAAGAGTTGATGTAACTTTTAGAAATTATGAAATTATGATTCCGATAAGATGGCTTTAAAAAGCGTTTTGAAATGCTACTCTGAATGGTTTCTAGATGGTATACTGCAGAGCCTTTTAACAATAGGGCATTTGAATTTTCACTCAATATGACAAGTGTTCGTTTCTTAAAACAATAATGGAATAATAGTTACAGAGAACAAAAGAGCACATCGCAATGCAAAAGAAAATTAAGAACTAGTTTTTGTATCCAAATAGACGGACCATTAGAGAATAAGAGCAGACAAGTAGTAATAAATCTACAATTAAATACTAGAATAAACGAGTCAAGCGGTGTCACGAATGCAATAATAAAGACAACAAGAGGAGAAAAATATCCAAGATAACTTTGTATACATAATAAAATATAGACTTCAACTGTTTAAAAACGATCTTAACAATTTAACAAAACTGTGTCTTGAATAACTTCCAAGTTTTCCATCCGATCACGACCAAATTTCCAGGGATCATCGACACTGTAATTACCTTTATATGTACCAAAATTCAAGACTCTATCTTTAAAATTGAGCTTGTAAATGGCTTTTTCGATTTTATTGGGCGGAGAGGGGCGTGCCAAAAATCTAAAATTAATTTGTTCTGCGCAGGACATGCACCAATACTGGTACCAAGTTTGCAATCTCTTGCTCTTACGGTCTCTGAGATCTAGGTGTTCAGACAGACAGACAGAGAGACGGATATGGTTATGACGACTCGGTTGGTGACCCTGACCAAGAATATATATACTTTATGGGGTTGAGGAAGTTTTATTCTGCTTGTAACATACAATTCCTTGAGTCACAAAGATACAATAACCTTCTACCCTATAAGTGGCGGTTATAAAGAGTTGATGTAACTTTTAGAAATTATGAAATTATGATTCCGATAAGATGGCTTTAAAAAGCGTTTTGAAATGCTACTCTGAATGGTTTCTAGATGGTATACTGCAGAGCCTTTTAACAATAGGGCATTTGAATTTTCACTCAATATGACAAGTGTTCGTTTCTTAAAACAATAATGGAATAATAGTTACAGAGAACAAAAGAGCACATCGCAATGCAAAAGAAAATTAAGAACTAGTTTTTGTATCCAAATAGACGGACCATTAGAGAATAAGAGCAGACAAGTAGTAATAAATCTACAATTAAATACTAGAATAAACGAGTCAAGCGGTGTCACGAATGCAATAATAAAGACAAGAGGAGAAAAATATCCAAGATAACTTTGTATACATAATAAAATATAGACTTCAACTGTTTAAAAACGATCTTAACAATTTAACAAAACTGTGTCTTGAATAACTTCCAAGTTTTCCATCCGATCACGACCAAATTTCCAGGGATCATCGACACTGTAATTACCTTTATATGTACCAAAATTCAAGACTCTATCTTTAAAATTGAGCTTGTAAATGGCTTTTTCGATTTTATTGGGCGGAGAGGGGCGTGCCAAAAATCTAAAATTAATTTGTTCTGCGCAGGACATGCACCAATACTGGTACCAAGTTTGCAATCTCTTGCTCTTACGGTCTCTGAGATCTAGGTGTTCAGACAGACAGACAGAGAGACGGATATGGTTATGACGACTCGGTTGGTGACCCTGACCAAGAATATATATACTTTATGGGGTTGAGGAAGTTTTATTCTGCTTGTAACATACAATTCCTTGAGTCACAAAGATACAATAACCTTCTACCCTATAAGTGGCGGTTATAAAGAGTTGATGTAACTTTTAGAAATTATGAAATTATGATTCCGATAAGATGGCTTTAAAAAGCGTTTTGAAATGCTACTCTGAATGGTTTCTAGATGGTATACTGCAGAGCCTTTTAACAATAGGGCATTTGAATTTTCACTCAATATGACAAGTGTTCGTTTCTTAAAACAATAATGGAATAATAGTTACAGAGAACAAAAGAGCACATCGCAATGCAAAAGAAAATTAAGAACTAGTTTTTGTATCCAAATAGACGGACCATTAGAGAATAAGAGCAGACAAGTAGTAATAAATCTACAATTAAATACTAGAATAAACGAGTCAAGCGGTGTCACGAATGCAATAATAAAGACAAAGAGGAGAAAAATATCCAAGATAACTTTGTATACATAATAAAATATAGACTTCAACTGTTTAAAAACGATCTTAACAATTTAACAAAACTGTGTCTTGAATAACTTCCAAGTTTTCCATCCGATCACGACCAAATTTCCAGGGATCATCGACACTGTAATTACCTTTATATGTACCAAAATTCAAGACTCTATCTTTAAAATTGAGCTTGTAAATGGCTTTTTCGATTTTATTGGGCGGAGAGGGGCGTGCCAAAAATCTAAAATTAATTTGTTCTGCGCAGGACATGCACCAATACTGGTACCAAGTTTGCAATCTCTTGCTCTTACGGTCTCTGAGATCTAGGTGTTCAGACAGACAGACAGAGAGACGGATATGGTTATGACGACTCGGTTGGTGACCCTGACCAAGAATATATATACTTTATGGGGTTGAGGAAGTTTTATTCTGCTTGTAACATACAATTCCTTGAGTCACAAAGATACAATAACCTTCTACCCTATAAGTGGCGGTTATAAAGAGTTGATGTAACTTTTAGAAATTATGAAATTATGATTCCGATAAGATGGCTTTAAAAAGCGTTTTGAAATGCTACTCTGAATGGTTTCTAGATGGTATACTGCAGAGCCTTTTAACAATAGGGCATTTGAATTTTCACTCAATATGACAAGTGTTCGTTTCTTAAAACAATAATGGAATAATAGTTACAGAGAACAAAAGAGCACATCGCAATGCAAAAGAAAATTAAGAACTAGTTTTTGTATCCAAATAGACGGACCATTAGAGAATAAGAGCAGACAAGTAGTAATAAATCTACAATTAAATACTAGAATAAACGAGTCAAGCGGTGTCACGAATGCAATAATAAAGACAAGAGGAGAAAAATATCCAAGATAACTTTGTATACATAATAAAATATAGACTTCAACTGTTTAAAAACGATCTTAACAATTTAACAAAACTGTGTCTTGAATAACTTCCAAGTTTTCCATCCGATCACGACCAAATTTCCAGGGATCATCGACACTGTAATTACCTTTATATGTACCAAAATTCAAGACTCTATCTTTAAAATTGAGCTTGTAAATGGCTTTTTCGATTTTATTGGGCGGAGAGGGGCGTGCCAAAAATCTAAAATTAATTTGTTCTGCGCAGGACATGCACCAATACTGGTACCAAGTTTGCAATCTCTTGCTCTTACGGTCTCTGAGATCTAGGTGTTCAGACAGACAGACAGAGAGACGGATATGGTTATGACGACTCGGTTGGTGACCCTGACCAAGAATATATATACTTTATGGGGTTGAGGAAGTTTTATTCTGCTTGTAACATACAATTCCTTGAGTCACAAAGATACAATAACCTTCTACCCTATAAGTGGCGGTTATAAAGAGTTGATGTAACTTTTAGAAATTATGAAATTATGATTCCGATAAGATGGCTTTAAAAAGCGTTTTGAAATGCTACTCTGAATGGTTTCTAGATGGTATACTGCAGAGCCTTTTAACAATAGGGCATTTGAATTTTCACTCAATATGACAAGTGTTCGTTTCTTAAAACAATAATGGAATAATAGTTACAGAGAACAAAAGAGCACATCGCAATGCAAAAGAAAATTAAGAACTAGTTTTTGTATCCAAATAGACGGACCATTAGAGAATAAGAGCAGACAAGTAGTAATAAATCTACAATTAAATACTAGAATAAACGAGTCAAGCGGTGTCACGAATGCAATAATAAAGACAAGAGGAGAAAAATATCCAAGATAACTTTGTATACATAATAAAATATAGACTTCAACTGTTTAAAAACGATCTTAACAATTTAACAAAACTGTGTCTTGAATAACTTCCAAGTTTTCCATCCGATCACGACCAAATTTCCAGGGATCATCGACACTGTAATTACCTTTATATGTACCAAAATTCAAGACTCTATCTTTAAAATTGAGCTTGTAAATGGCTTTTTCGATTTTATTGGGCGGAGAGGGGCGTGCCAAAAATCTAAAATTAATTTGTTCTGCGCAGGACATGCACCAATACTGGTACCAAGTTTGCAATCTCTTGCTCTTACGGTCTCTGAGATCTAGGTGTTCAGACAGACAGACAGAGAGACGGATATGGTTATGACGACTCGGTTGGTGACCCTGACCAAGAATATATATACTTTATGGGGTTGAGGAAGTTTTATTCTGCTTGTAACATACAATTCCTTGAGTCACAAAGATACAATAACCTTCTACCCTATAAGTGGCGGTTATAAAGAGTTGATGTAACTTTTAGAAATTATGAAATTATGATTCCGATAAGATGGCTTTAAAAAGCGTTTTGAAATGCTACTCTGAATGGTTTCTAGATGGTATACTGCAGAGCCTTTTAACAATAGGGCATTTGAATTTTCACTCAATATGACAAGTGTTCGTTTCTTAAAACAATAATGGAATAATAGTTACAGAGAACAAAAGAGCACATCGCAATGCAAAAGAAAATTAAGAACTAGTTTTTGTATCCAAATAGACGGACCATTAGAGAATAAGAGCAGACAAGTAGTAATAAATCTACAATTAAATACTAGAATAAACGAGTCAAGCGGTGTCACGAATGCAATAATAAAGACAAGAGGAGAAAAATATCCAAGATAACTTTGTATACATAATAAAATATAGACTTCAACTGTTTAAAAACGATCTTAACAATTTAACAAAACTGTGTCTTGAATAACTTCCAAGTTTTCCATCCGATCACGACCAAATTTCCAGGGATCATCGACACTGTAATTACCTTTATATGTACCAAAATTCAAGACTCTATCTTTAAAATTGAGCTTGTAAATGGCTTTTTCGATTTTATTGGGCGGAGAGGGGCGTGCCAAAAATCTAAAATTAATTTGTTCTGCGCAGGACATGCACCAATACTGGTACCAAGTTTGCAATCTCTTGCTCTTACGGTCTCTGAGATCTAGGTGTTCAGACAGACAGACAGAGAGACGGATATGGTTATGACGACTCGGTTGGTGACCCTGACCAAGAATATATATACTTTATGGGGTTGAGGAAGTTTTATTCTGCTTGTAACATACAATTCCTTGAGTCACAAAGATACAATAACCTTCTACCCTATAAGTGGCGGTTATAAAGAGTTGATGTAACTTTTAGAAATTATGAAATTATGATTCCGATAAGATGGCTTTAAAAAGCGTTTTGAAATGCTACTCTGAATGGTTTCTAGATGGTATACTGCAGAGCCTTTTAACAATAGGGCATTTGAATTTTCACTCAATATGACAAGTGTTCGTTTCTTAAAACAATAATGGAATAATAGTTACAGAGAACAAAAGAGCACATCGCAATGCAAAAGAAAATTAAGAACTAGTTTTTGTATCCAAATAGACGGACCATTAGAGAATAAGAGCAGACAAGTAGTAATAAATCTACAATTAAATACTAGAATAAACGAGTCAAGCGGTGTCACGAATGCAATAATAAAGACAAGAGGAGAAAAATATCCAAGATAACTTTGTATACATAATAAAATATAGACTTCAACTGTTTAAAAACGATCTTAACAATTTAACAAAACTGTGTCTTGAATAACTTCCAAGTTTTCCATCCGATCACGACCAAATTTCCAGGGATCATCGACACTGTAATTACCTTTATATGTACCAAAATTCAAGACTCTATCTTTAAAATTGAGCTTGTAAATGGCTTTTTCGATTTTATTGGGCGGAGAGGGGCGTGCCAAAAATCTAAAATTAATTTGTTCTGCGCAGGACATGCACCAATACTGGTACCAAGTTTGCAATCTCTTGCTCTTACGGTCTCTGAGATCTAGGTGTTCAGACAGACAGACAGAGAGACGGATATGGTTATGACGACTCGGTTGGTGACCCTGACCAAGAATATATATACTTTATGGGGTTGAGGAAGTTTTATTCTGCTTGTAACATACAATTCCTTGAGTCACAAAGATACAATAACCTTCTACCCTATAAGTGGCGGTTATAAAGAGTTGATGTAACTTTTAGAAATTATGAAATTATGATTCCGATAAGATGGCTTTAAAAAGCGTTTTGAAATGCTACTCTGAATGGTTTCTAGATGGTATACTGCAGAGCCTTTTAACAATAGGGCATTTGAATTTTCACTCAATATGACAAGTGTTCGTTTCTTAAAACAATAATGGAATAATAGTTACAGAGAACAAAAGAGCACATCGCAATGCAAAAGAAAATTAAGAACTAGTTTTTGTATCCAAATAGACGGACCATTAGAGAATAAGAGCAGACAAGTAGTAATAAATCTACAATTAAATACTAGAATAAACGAGTCAAGCGGTGTCACGAATGCAATAATAAAGACAAGAGGAGAAAAATATCCAAGATAACTTTGTATACATAATAAAATATAGACTTCAACTGTTTAAAAACGATCTTAACAATTTAACAAAACTGTGTCTTGAATAACTTCCAAGTTTTCCATCCGATCACGACCAAATTTCCAGGGATCATCGACACTGTAATTACCTTTATATGTACCAAAATTCAAGACTCTATCTTTAAAATTGAGCTTGTAAATGGCTTTTTCGATTTTATTGGGCGGAGAGGGGCGTGCCAAAAATCTAAAATTAATTTGTTCTGCGCAGGACATGCACCAATACTGGTACCAAGTTTGCAATCTCTTGCTCTTACGGTCTCTGAGATCTAGGTGTTCAGACAGACAGACAGAGAGACGGATATGGTTATGACGACTCGGTTGGTGACCCTGACCAAGAATATATATACTTTATGGGGTTGAGGAAGTTTTATTCTGCTTGTAACATACAATTCCTTGAGTCACAAAGATACAATAACCTTCTACCCTATAAGTGGCGGTTATAAAGAGTTGATGTAACTTTTAGAAATTATGAAATTATGATTCCGATAAGATGGCTTTAAAAAGCGTTTTGAAATGCTACTCTGAATGGTTTCTAGATGGTATACTGCAGAGCCTTTTAACAATAGGGCATTTGAATTTTCACTCAATATGACAAGTGTTCGTTTCTTAAAACAATAATGGAATAATAGTTACAGAGAACAAAAGAGCACATCGCAATGCAAAAGAAAATTAAGAACTAGTTTTTGTATCCAAATAGACGGACCATTAGAGAATAAGAGCAGACAAGTAGTAATAAATCTACAATTAAATACTAGAATAAACGAGTCAAGCGGTGTCACGAATGCAATAATAAAGACAAGAGGAGAAAAATATCCAAGATAACTTTGTATACATAATAAAATATAGACTTCAACTGTTTAAAAACGATCTTAACAATTTAACAAAACTGTGTCTTGAATAACTTCCAAGTTTTCCATCCGATCACGACCAAATTTCCAGGGATCATCGACACTGTAATTACCTTTATATGTACCAAAATTCAAGACTCTATCTTTAAAATTGAGCTTGTAAATGGCTTTTTCGATTTTATTGGGCGGAGAGGGGCGTGCCAAAAATCTAAAATTAATTTGTTCTGCGCAGGACATGCACCAATACTGGTACCAAGTTTGCAATCTCTTGCTCTTACGGTCTCTGAGATCTAGGTGTTCAGACAGACAGACAGAGAGACGGATATGGTTATGACGACTCGGTTGGTGACCCTGACCAAGAATATATATACTTTATGGGGTTGAGGAAGTTTTATTCTGCTTGTAACATACAATTCCTTGAGTCACAAAGATACAATAACCTTCTACCCTATAAGTGGCGGTTATAAAGAGTTGATGTAACTTTTAGAAATTATGAAATTATGATTCCGATAAGATGGCTTTAAAAAGCGTTTTGAAATGCTACTCTGAATGGTTTCTAGATGGTATACTGCAGAGCCTTTTAACAATAGGGCATTTGAATTTTCACTCAATATGACAAGTGTTCGTTTCTTAAAACAATAATGGAATAATAGTTACAGAGAACAAAAGAGCACATCGCAATGCAAAAGAAAATTAAGAACTAGTTTTTGTATCCAAATAGACGGACCATTAGAGAATAAGAGCAGACAAGTAGTAATAAATCTACAATTAAATACTAGAATAAACGAGTCAAGCGGTGTCACGAATGCAATAATAAAGACAAGAGGAGAAAAATATCCAAGATAACTTTGTATACATAATAAAATATAGACTTCAACTGTTTAAAAACGATCTTAACAATTTAACAAAACTGTGTCTTGAATAACTTCCAAGTTTTCCATCCGATCACGACCAAATTTCCAGGGATCATCGACACTGTAATTACCTTTATATGTACCAAAATTCAAGACTCTATCTTTAAAATTGAGCTTGTAAATGGCTTTTTCGATTTTATTGGGCGGAGAGGGGCGTGCCAAAAATCTAAAATTAATTTGTTCTGCGCAGGACATGCACCAATACTGGTACCAAGTTTGCAATCTCTTGCTCTTACGGTCTCTGAGATCTAGGTGTTCAGACAGACAGACAGAGAGACGGATATGGTTATGACGACTCGGTTGGTGACCCTGACCAAGAATATATATACTTTATGGGGTTGAGGAAGTTTTATTCTGCTTGTAACATACAATTCCTTGAGTCACAAAGATACAATAACCTTCTACCCTATAAGTGGCGGTTATAAAGAGTTGATGTAACTTTTAGAAATTATGAAATTATGATTCCGATAAGATGGCTTTAAAAAGCGTTTTGAAATGCTACTCTGAATGGTTTCTAGATGGTATACTGCAGAGCCTTTTAACAATAGGGCATTTGAATTTTCACTCAATATGACAAGTGTTCGTTTCTTAAAACAATAATGGAATAATAGTTACAGAGAACAAAAGAGCACATCGCAATGCAAAAGAAAATTAAGAACTAGTTTTTGTATCCAAATAGACGGACCATTAGAGAATAAGAGCAGACAAGTAGTAATAAATCTACAATTAAATACTAGAATAAACGAGTCAAGCGGTGTCACGAATGCAATAATAAAGACAAGAGGAGAAAAATATCCAAGATAACTTTGTATACATAATAAAATATAGACTTCAACTGTTTAAAAACGATCTTAACAATTTAACAAAACTGTGTCTTGAATAACTTCCAAGTTTTCCATCCGATCACGACCAAATTTCCAGGGATCATCGACACTGTAATTACCTTTATATGTACCAAAATTCAAGACTCTATCTTTAAAATTGAGCTTGTAAATGGCTTTTTCGATTTTATTGGGCGGAGAGGGGCGTGCCAAAAATCTAAAATTAATTTGTTCTGCGCAGGACATGCACCAATACTGGTACCAAGTTTGCAATCTCTTGCTCTTACGGTCTCTGAGATCTAGGTGTTCAGACAGACAGACAGAGAGACGGATATGGTTATGACGACTCGGTTGGTGACCCTGACCAAGAATATATATACTTTATGGGGTTGAGGAAGTTTTATTCTGCTTGTAACATACAATTCCTTGAGTCACAAAGATACAATAACCTTCTACCCTATAAGTGGCGGTTATAAAGAGTTGATGTAACTTTTAGAAATTATGAAATTATGATTCCGATAAGATGGCTTTAAAAAGCGTTTTGAAATGCTACTCTGAATGGTTTCTAGATGGTATACTGCAGAGCCTTTTAACAATAGGGCATTTGAATTTTCACTCAATATGACAAGTGTTCGTTTCTTAAAACAATAATGGAATAATAGTTACAGAGAACAAAAGAGCACATCGCAATGCAAAAGAAAATTAAGAACTAGTTTTTGTATCCAAATAGACGGACCATTAGAGAATAAGAGCAGACAAGTAGTAATAAATCTACAATTAAATACTAGAATAAACGAGTCAAGCGGTGTCACGAATGCAATAATAAAGACAAGAGGAGAAAAATATCCAAGATAACTTTGTATACATAATAAAATATAGACTTCAACTGTTTAAAAACGATCTTAACAATTTAACAAAACTGTGTCTTGAATAACTTCCAAGTTTTCCATCCGATCACGACCAAATTTCCAGGGATCATCGACACTGTAATTACCTTTATATGTACCAAAATTCAAGACTCTATCTTTAAAATTGAGCTTGTAAATGGCTTTTTCGATTTTATTGGGCGGAGAGGGGCGTGCCAAAAATCTAAAATTAATTTGTTCTGCGCAGGACATGCACCAATACTGGTACCAAGTTTGCAATCTCTTGCTCTTACGGTCTCTGAGATCTAGGTGTTCAGACAGACAGACAGAGAGACGGATATGGTTATGACGACTCGGTTGGTGACCCTGACCAAGAATATATATACTTTATGGGGTTGAGGAAGTTTTATTCTGCTTGTAACATACAATTCCTTGAGTCACAAAGATACAATAACCTTCTACCCTATAAGTGGCGGTTATAAAGAGTTGATGTAACTTTTAGAAATTATGAAATTATGATTCCGATAAGATGGCTTTAAAAAGCGTTTTGAAATGCTACTCTGAATGGTTTCTAGATGGTATACTGCAGAGCCTTTTAACAATAGGGCATTTGAATTTTCACTCAATATGACAAGTGTTCGTTTCTTAAAACAATAATGGAATAATAGTTACAGAGAACAAAAGAGCACATCGCAATGCAAAAGAAAATTAAGAACTAGTTTTTGTATCCAAATAGACGGACCATTAGAGAATAAGAGCAGACAAGTAGTAATAAATCTACAATTAAATACTAGAATAAACGAGTCAAGCGGTGTCACGAATGCAATAATAAAGACAAGAGGAGAAAAATATCCAAGATAACTTTGTATACATAATAAAATATAGACTTCAACTGTTTAAAAACGATCTTAACAATTTAACAAAACTGTGTCTTGAATAACTTCCAAGTTTTCCATCCGATCACGACCAAATTTCCAGGGATCATCGACACTGTAATTACCTTTATATGTACCAAAATTCAAGACTCTATCTTTAAAATTGAGCTTGTAAATGGCTTTTTCGATTTTATTGGGCGGAGAGGGGCGTGCCAAAAATCTAAAATTAATTTGTTCTGCGCAGGACATGCACCAATACTGGTACCAAGTTTGCAATCTCTTGCTCTTACGGTCTCTGAGATCTAGGTGTTCAGACAGACAGACAGAGAGACGGATATGGTTATGACGACTCGGTTGGTGACCCTGACCAAGAATATATATACTTTATGGGGTTGAGGAAGTTTTATTCTGCTTGTAACATACAATTCCTTGAGTCACAAAGATACAATAACCTTCTACCCTATAAGTGGCGGTTATAAAGAGTTGATGTAACTTTTAGAAATTATGAAATTATGATTCCGATAAGATGGCTTTAAAAAGCGTTTTGAAATGCTACTCTGAATGGTTTCTAGATGGTATACTGCAGAGCCTTTTAACAATAGGGCATTTGAATTTTCACTCAATATGACAAGTGTTCGTTTCTTAAAACAATAATGGAATAATAGTTACAGAGAACAAAAGAGCACATCGCAATGCAAAAGAAAATTAAGAACTAGTTTTTGTATCCAAATAGACGGACCATTAGAGAATAAGAGCAGACAAGTAGTAATAAATCTACAATTAAATACTAGAATAAACGAGTCAAGCGGTGTCACGAATGCAATAATAAAGACAAGAGGAGAAAAATATCCAAGATAACTTTGTATACATAATAAAATATAGACTTCAACTGTTTAAAAACGATCTTAACAATTTAACAAAACTGTGTCTTGAATAACTTCCAAGTTTTCCATCCGATCACGACCAAATTTCCAGGGATCATCGACACTGTAATTACCTTTATATGTACCAAAATTCAAGACTCTATCTTTAAAATTGAGCTTGTAAATGGCTTTTTCGATTTTATTGGGCGGAGAGGGGCGTGCCAAAAATCTAAAATTAATTTGTTCTGCGCAGGACATGCACCAATACTGGTACCAAGTTTGCAATCTCTTGCTCTTACGGTCTCTGAGATCTAGGTGTTCAGACAGACAGACAGAGAGACGGATATGGTTATGACGACTCGGTTGGTGACCCTGACCAAGAATATATATACTTTATGGGGTTGAGGAAGTTTTATTCTGCTTGTAACATACAATTCCTTGAGTCACAAAGATACAATAACCTTCTACCCTATAAGTGGCGGTTATAAAGAGTTGATGTAACTTTTAGAAATTATGAAATTATGATTCCGATAAGATGGCTTTAAAAAGCGTTTTGAAATGCTACTCTGAATGGTTTCTAGATGGTATACTGCAGAGCCTTTTAACAATAGGGCATTTGAATTTTCACTCAATATGACAAGTGTTCGTTTCTTAAAACAATAATGGAATAATAGTTACAGAGAACAAAAGAGCACATCGCAATGCAAAAGAAAATTAAGAACTAGTTTTTGTATCCAAATAGACGGACCATTAGAGAATAAGAGCAGACAAGTAGTAATAAATCTACAATTAAATACTAGAATAAACGAGTCAAGCGGTGTCACGAATGCAATAATAAAGACAAGAGGAGAAAAATATCCAAGATAACTTTGTATACATAATAAAATATAGACTTCAACTGTTTAAAAACGATCTTAACAATTTAACAAAACTGTGTCTTGAATAACTTCCAAGTTTTCCATCCGATCACGACCAAATTTCCAGGGATCATCGACACTGTAATTACCTTTATATGTACCAAAATTCAAGACTCTATCTTTAAAATTGAGCTTGTAAATGGCTTTTTCGATTTTATTGGGCGGAGAGGGGCGTGCCAAAAATCTAAAATTAATTTGTTCTGCGCAGGACATGCACCAATACTGGTACCAAGTTTGCAATCTCTTGCTCTTACGGTCTCTGAGATCTAGGTGTTCAGACAGACAGACAGAGAGACGGATATGGTTATGACGACTCGGTTGGTGACCCTGACCAAGAATATATATACTTTATGGGGTTGAGGAAGTTTTATTCTGCTTGTAACATACAATTCCTTGAGTCACAAAGATACAATAACCTTCTACCCTATAAGTGGCGGTTATAAAGAGTTGATGTAACTTTTAGAAATTATGAAATTATGATTCCGATAAGATGGCTTTAAAAAGCGTTTTGAAATGCTACTCTGAATGGTTTCTAGATGGTATACTGCAGAGCCTTTTAACAATAGGGCATTTGAATTTTCACTCAATATGACAAGTGTTCGTTTCTTAAAACAATAATGGAATAATAGTTACAGAGAACAAAAGAGCACATCGCAATGCAAAAGAAAATTAAGAACTAGTTTTTGTATCCAAATAGACGGACCATTAGAGAATAAGAGCAGACAAGTAGTAATAAATCTACAATTAAATACTAGAATAAACGAGTCAAGCGGTGTCACGAATGCAATAATAAAGACAAGAGGAGAAAAATATCCAAGATAACTTTGTATACATAATAAAATATAGACTTCAACTGTTTAAAAACGATCTTAACAATTTAACAAAACTGTGTCTTGAATAACTTCCAAGTTTTCCATCCGATCACGACCAAATTTCCAGGGATCATCGACACTGTAATTACCTTTATATGTACCAAAATTCAAGACTCTATCTTTAAAATTGAGCTTGTAAATGGCTTTTTCGATTTTATTGGGCGGAGAGGGGCGTGCCAAAAATCTAAAATTAATTTGTTCTGCGCAGGACATGCACCAATACTGGTACCAAGTTTGCAATCTCTTGCTCTTACGGTCTCTGAGATCTAGGTGTTCAGACAGACAGACAGAGAGACGGATATGGTTATGACGACTCGGTTGGTGACCCTGACCAAGAATATATATACTTTATGGGGTTGAGGAAGTTTTATTCTGCTTGTAACATACAATTCCTTGAGTCACAAAGATACAATAACCTTCTACCCTATAAGTGGCGGTTATAAAGAGTTGATGTAACTTTTAGAAATTATGAAATTATGATTCCGATAAGATGGCTTTAAAAAGCGTTTTGAAATGCTACTCTGAATGGTTTCTAGATGGTATACTGCAGAGCCTTTTAACAATAGGGCATTTGAATTTTCACTCAATATGACAAGTGTTCGTTTCTTAAAACAATAATGGAATAATAGTTACAGAGAACAAAAGAGCACATCGCAATGCAAAAGAAAATTAAGAACTAGTTTTTGTATCCAAATAGACGGACCATTAGAGAATAAGAGCAGACAAGTAGTAATAAATCTACAATTAAATACTAGAATAAACGAGTCAAGCGGTGTCACGAATGCAATAATAAAGACAAGAGGAGAAAAATATCCAAGATAACTTTGTATACATAATAAAATATAGACTTCAACTGTTTAAAAACGATCTTAACAATTTAACAAAACTGTGTCTTGAATAACTTCCAAGTTTTCCATCCGATCACGACCAAATTTCCAGGGATCATCGACACTGTAATTACCTTTATATGTACCAAAATTCAAGACTCTATCTTTAAAATTGAGCTTGTAAATGGCTTTTTCGATTTTATTGGGCGGAGAGGGGCGTGCCAAAAATCTAAAATTAATTTGTTCTGCGCAGGACATGCACCAATACTGGTACCAAGTTTGCAATCTCTTGCTCTTACGGTCTCTGAGATCTAGGTGTTCAGACAGACAGACAGAGAGACGGATATGGTTATGACGACTCGGTTGGTGACCCTGACCAAGAATATATATACTTTATGGGGTTGAGGAAGTTTTATTCTGCTTGTAACATACAATTCCTTGAGTCACAAAGATACAATAACCTTCTACCCTATAAGTGGCGGTTATAAAGAGTTGATGTAACTTTTAGAAATTATGAAATTATGATTCCGATAAGATGGCTTTAAAAAGCGTTTTGAAATGCTACTCTGAATGGTTTCTAGATGGTATACTGCAGAGCCTTTTAACAATAGGGCATTTGAATTTTCACTCAATATGACAAGTGTTCGTTTCTTAAAACAATAATGGAATAATAGTTACAGAGAACAAAAGAGCACATCGCAATGCAAAAGAAAATTAAGAACTAGTTTTTGTATCCAAATAGACGGACCATTAGAGAATAAGAGCAGACAAGTAGTAATAAATCTACAATTAAATACTAGAATAAACGAGTCAAGCGGTGTCACGAATGCAATAATAAAGACAAGAGGAGAAAAATATCCAAGATAACTTTGTATACATAATAAAATATAGACTTCAACTGTTTAAAAACGATCTTAACAATTTAACAAAACTGTGTCTTGAATAACTTCCAAGTTTTCCATCCGATCACGACCAAATTTCCAGGGATCATCGACACTGTAATTACCTTTATATGTACCAAAATTCAAGACTCTATCTTTAAAATTGAGCTTGTAAATGGCTTTTTCGATTTTATTGGGCGGAGAGGGGCGTGCCAAAAATCTAAAATTAATTTGTTCTGCGCAGGACATGCACCAATACTGGTACCAAGTTTGCAATCTCTTGCTCTTACGGTCTCTGAGATCTAGGTGTTCAGACAGACAGACAGAGAGACGGATATGGTTATGACGACTCGGTTGGTGACCCTGACCAAGAATATATATACTTTATGGGGTTGAGGAAGTTTTATTCTGCTTGTAACATACAATTCCTTGAGTCACAAAGATACAATAACCTTCTACCCTATAAGTGGCGGTTATAAAGAGTTGATGTAACTTTTAGAAATTATGAAATTATGATTCCGATAAGATGGCTTTAAAAAGCGTTTTGAAATGCTACTCTGAATGGTTTCTAGATGGTATACTGCAGAGCCTTTTAACAATAGGGCATTTGAATTTTCACTCAATATGACAAGTGTTCGTTTCTTAAAACAATAATGGAATAATAGTTACAGAGAACAAAAGAGCACATCGCAATGCAAAAGAAAATTAAGAACTAGTTTTTGTATCCAAATAGACGGACCATTAGAGAATAAGAGCAGACAAGTAGTAATAAATCTACAATTAAATACTAGAATAAACGAGTCAAGCGGTGTCACGAATGCAATAATAAAGACAAGAGGAGAAAAATATCCAAGATAACTTTGTATACATAATAAAATATAGACTTCAACTGTTTAAAAACGATCTTAACAATTTAACAAAACTGTGTCTTGAATAACTTCCAAGTTTTCCATCCGATCACGACCAAATTTCCAGGGATCATCGACACTGTAATTACCTTTATATGTACCAAAATTCAAGACTCTATCTTTAAAATTGAGCTTGTAAATGGCTTTTTCGATTTTATTGGGCGGAGAGGGGCGTGCCAAAAATCTAAAATTAATTTGTTCTGCGCAGGACATGCACCAATACTGGTACCAAGTTTGCAATCTCTTGCTCTTACGGTCTCTGAGATCTAGGTGTTCAGACAGACAGACAGAGAGACGGATATGGTTATGACGACTCGGTTGGTGACCCTGACCAAGAATATATATACTTTATGGGGTTGAGGAAGTTTTATTCTGCTTGTAACATACAATTCCTTGAGTCACAAAGATACAATAACCTTCTACCCTATAAGTGGCGGTTATAAAGAGTTGATGTAACTTTTAGAAATTATGAAATTATGATTCCGATAAGATGGCTTTAAAAAGCGTTTTGAAATGCTACTCTGAATGGTTTCTAGATGGTATACTGCAGAGCCTTTTAACAATAGGGCATTTGAATTTTCACTCAATATGACAAGTGTTCGTTTCTTAAAACAATAATGGAATAATAGTTACAGAGAACAAAAGAGCACATCGCAATGCAAAAGAAAATTAAGAACTAGTTTTTGTATCCAAATAGACGGACCATTAGAGAATAAGAGCAGACAAGTAGTAATAAATCTACAATTAAATA
The DNA here is from genome assembly GCA_035047445.1 of Drosophila siamana. Classification (NCBI taxonomy): domain Eukaryota; kingdom Metazoa; phylum Arthropoda; class Insecta; order Diptera; family Drosophilidae; genus Drosophila; species Drosophila siamana. The sequence continues at coordinate 65,794 of JAWNPP010000114.1, read as the reverse complement.
CTAGAATAAACGAGTCAAGCGGTGTCACGAATGCAATAATAAAGACAAGAGGAGAAAAATATCCAAGATAACTTTGTATACATAATAAAATATAGACTTCAACTGTTTAAAAACGATCTTAACAATTTAACAAAACTGTGTCTTGAATAACTTCCAAGTTTTCCATCCGATCACGACCAAATTTCCAGGGATCATCGACACTGTAATTACCTTTATATGTACCAAAATTCAAGACTCTATCTTTAAAATTGAGCTTGTAAATGGCTTTTTCGATTTTATTGGGCGGAGAGGGGCGTGCCAAAAATCTAAAATTAATTTGTTCTGCGCAGGACATGCACCAATACTGGTACCAAGTTTGCAATCTCTTGCTCTTACGGTCTCTGAGATCTAGGTGTTCAGACAGACAGACAGAGAGACGGATATGGTTATGACGACTCGGTTGGTGACCCTGACCAAGAATATATATACTTTATGGGGTTGAGGAAGTTTTATTCTGCTTGTAACATACAATTCCTTGAGTCACAAAGATACAATAACCTTCTACCCTATAAGTGGCGGTTATAAAGAGTTGATGTAACTTTTAGAAATTATGAAATTATGATTCCGATAAGATGGCTTTAAAAAGCGTTTTGAAATGCTACTCTGAATGGTTTCTAGATGGTATACTGCAGAGCCTTTTAACAATAGGGCATTTGAATTTTCACTCAATATGACAAGTGTTCGTTTCTTAAAACAATAATGGAATAATAGTTACAGAGAACAAAAGAGCACATCGCAATGCAAAAGAAAATTAAGAACTAGTTTTTGTATCCAAATAGACGGACCATTAGAGAATAAGAGCAGACAAGTAGTAATAAATCTACAATTAAATACTAGAATAAACGAGTCAAGCGGTGTCACGAATGCAATAATAAAGACAAGAGGAGAAAAATATCCAAGATAACTTTGTATACATAATAAAATATAGACTTCAACTGTTTAAAAACGATCTTAACAATTTAACAAAACTGTGTCTTGAATAACTTCCAAGTTTTCCATCCGATCACGACCAAATTTCCAGGGATCATCGACACTGTAATTACCTTTATATGTACCAAAATTCAAGACTCTATCTTTAAAATTGAGCTTGTAAATGGCTTTTTCGATTTTATTGGGCGGAGAGGGGCGTGCCAAAAATCTAAAATTAATTTGTTCTGCGCAGGACATGCACCAATACTGGTACCAAGTTTGCAATCTCTTGCTCTTACGGTCTCTGAGATCTAGGTGTTCAGACAGACAGACAGAGAGACGGATATGGTTATGACGACTCGGTTGGTGACCCTGACCAAGAATATATATACTTTATGGGGTTGAGGAAGTTTTATTCTGCTTGTAACATACAATTCCTTGAGTCACAAAGATACAATAACCTTCTACCCTATAAGTGGCGGTTATAAAGAGTTGATGTAACTTTTAGAAATTATGAAATTATGATTCCGATAAGATGGCTTTAAAAAGCGTTTTGAAATGCTACTCTGAATGGTTTCTAGATGGTATACTGCAGAGCCTTTTAACAATAGGGCATTTGAATTTTCACTCAATATGACAAGTGTTCGTTTCTTAAAACAATAATGGAATAATAGTTACAGAGAACAAAAGAGCACATCGCAATGCAAAAGAAAATTAAGAACTAGTTTTTGTATCCAAATAGACGGACCATTAGAGAATAAGAGCAGACAAGTAGTAATAAATCTACAATTAAATACTAGAATAAACGAGTCAAGCGGTGTCACGAATGCAATAATAAAGACAAGAGGAGAAAAATATCCAAGATAACTTTGTATACATAATAAAATATAGACTTCAACTGTTTAAAAACGATCTTAACAATTTAACAAAACTGTGTCTTGAATAACTTCCAAGTTTTCCATCCGATCACGACCAAATTTCCAGGGATCATCGACACTGTAATTACCTTTATATGTACCAAAATTCAAGACTCTATCTTTAAAATTGAGCTTGTAAATGGCTTTTTCGATTTTATTGGGCGGAGAGGGGCGTGCCAAAAATCTAAAATTAATTTGTTCTGCGCAGGACATGCACCAATACTGGTACCAAGTTTGCAATCTCTTGCTCTTACGGTCTCTGAGATCTAGGTGTTCAGACAGACAGACAGAGAGACGGATATGGTTATGACGACTCGGTTGGTGACCCTGACCAAGAATATATATACTTTATGGGGTTGAGGAAGTTTTATTCTGCTTGTAACATACAATTCCTTGAGTCACAAAGATACAATAACCTTCTACCCTATAAGTGGCGGTTATAAAGAGTTGATGTAACTTTTAGAAATTATGAAATTATGATTCCGATAAGATGGCTTTAAAAAGCGTTTTGAAATGCTACTCTGAATGGTTTCTAGATGGTATACTGCAGAGCCTTTTAACAATAGGGCATTTGAATTTTCACTCAATATGACAAGTGTTCGTTTCTTAAAACAATAATGGAATAATAGTTACAGAGAACAAAAGAGCACATCGCAATGCAAAAGAAAATTAAGAACTAGTTTTTGTATCCAAATAGACGGACCATTAGAGAATAAGAGCAGACAAGTAGTAATAAATCTACAATTAAATACTAGAATAAACGAGTCAAGCGGTGTCACGAATGCAATAATAAAGACAAGAGGAGAAAAATATCCAAGATAACTTTGTATACATAATAAAATATAGACTTCAACTGTTTAAAAACGATCTTAACAATTTAACAAAACTGTGTCTTGAATAACTTCCAAGTTTTCCATCCGATCACGACCAAATTTCCAGGGATCATCGACACTGTAATTACCTTTATATGTACCAAAATTCAAGACTCTATCTTTAAAATTGAGCTTGTAAATGGCTTTTTCGATTTTATTGGGCGGAGAGGGGCGTGCCAAAAATCTAAAATTAATTTGTTCTGCGCAGGACATGCACCAATACTGGTACCAAGTTTGCAATCTCTTGCTCTTACGGTCTCTGAGATCTAGGTGTTCAGACAGACAGACAGAGAGACGGATATGGTTATGACGACTCGGTTGGTGACCCTGACCAAGAATATATATACTTTATGGGGTTGAGGAAGTTTTATTCTGCTTGTAACATACAATTCCTTGAGTCACAAAGATACAATAACCTTCTACCCTATAAGTGGCGGTTATAAAGAGTTGATGTAACTTTTAGAAATTATGAAATTATGATTCCGATAAGATGGCTTTAAAAAGCGTTTTGAAATGCTACTCTGAATGGTTTCTAGATGGTATACTGCAGAGCCTTTTAACAATAGGGCATTTGAATTTTCACTCAATATGACAAGTGTTCGTTTCTTAAAACAATAATGGAATAATAGTTACAGAGAACAAAAGAGCACATCGCAATGCAAAAGAAAATTAAGAACTAGTTTTTGTATCCAAATAGACGGACCATTAGAGAATAAGAGCAGACAAGTAGTAATAAATCTACAATTAAATACTAGAATAAACGAGTCAAGCGGTGTCACGAATGCAATAATAAAGACAAGAGGAGAAAAATATCCAAGATAACTTTGTATACATAATAAAATATAGACTTCAACTGTTTAAAAACGATCTTAACAATTTAACAAAACTGTGTCTTGAATAACTTCCAAGTTTTCCATCCGATCACGACCAAATTTCCAGGGATCATCGACACTGTAATTACCTTTATATGTACCAAAATTCAAGACTCTATCTTTAAAATTGAGCTTGTAAATGGCTTTTTCGATTTTATTGGGCGGAGAGGGGCGTGCCAAAAATCTAAAATTAATTTGTTCTGCGCAGGACATGCACCAATACTGGTACCAAGTTTGCAATCTCTTGCTCTTACGGTCTCTGAGATCTAGGTGTTCAGACAGACAGACAGAGAGACGGATATGGTTATGACGACTCGGTTGGTGACCCTGACCAAGAATATATATACTTTATGGGGTTGAGGAAGTTTTATTCTGCTTGTAACATACAATTCCTTGAGTCACAAAGATACAATAACCTTCTACCCTATAAGTGGCGGTTATAAAGAGTTGATGTAACTTTTAGAAATTATGAAATTATGATTCCGATAAGATGGCTTTAAAAAGCGTTTTGAAATGCTACTCTGAATGGTTTCTAGATGGTATACTGCAGAGCCTTTTAACAATAGGGCATTTGAATTTTCACTCAATATGACAAGTGTTCGTTTCTTAAAACAATAATGGAATAATAGTTACAGAGAACAAAAGAGCACATCGCAATGCAAAAGAAAATTAAGAACTAGTTTTTGTATCCAAATAGACGGACCATTAGAGAATAAGAGCAGACAAGTAGTAATAAATCTACAATTAAATACTAGAATAAACGAGTCAAGCGGTGTCACGAATGCAATAATAAAGACAAGAGGAGAAAAATATCCAAGATAACTTTGTATACATAATAAAATATAGACTTCAACTGTTTAAAAACGATCTTAACAATTTAACAAAACTGTGTCTTGAATAACTTCCAAGTTTTCCATCCGATCACGACCAAATTTCCAGGGATCATCGACACTGTAATTACCTTTATATGTACCAAAATTCAAGACTCTATCTTTAAAATTGAGCTTGTAAATGGCTTTTTCGATTTTATTGGGCGGAGAGGGGCGTGCCAAAAATCTAAAATTAATTTGTTCTGCGCAGGACATGCACCAATACTGGTACCAAGTTTGCAATCTCTTGCTCTTACGGTCTCTGAGATCTAGGTGTTCAGACAGACAGACAGAGAGACGGATATGGTTATGACGACTCGGTTGGTGACCCTGACCAAGAATATATATACTTTATGGGGTTGAGGAAGTTTTATTCTGCTTGTAACATACAATTCCTTGAGTCACAAAGATACAATAACCTTCTACCCTATAAGTGGCGGTTATAAAGAGTTGATGTAACTTTTAGAAATTATGAAATTATGATTCCGATAAGATGGCTTTAAAAAGCGTTTTGAAATGCTACTCTGAATGGTTTCTAGATGGTATACTGCAGAGCCTTTTAACAATAGGGCATTTGAATTTTCACTCAATATGACAAGTGTTCGTTTCTTAAAACAATAATGGAATAATAGTTACAGAGAACAAAAGAGCACATCGCAATGCAAAAGAAAATTAAGAACTAGTTTTTGTATCCAAATAGACGGACCATTAGAGAATAAGAGCAGACAAGTAGTAATAAATCTACAATTAAATACTAGAATAAACGAGTCAAGCGGTGTCACGAATGCAATAATAAAGACAAGAGGAGAAAAATATCCAAGATAACTTTGTATACATAATAAAATATAGACTTCAACTGTTTAAAAACGATCTTAACAATTTAACAAAACTGTGTCTTGAATAACTTCCAAGTTTTCCATCCGATCACGACCAAATTTCCAGGGATCATCGACACTGTAATTACCTTTATATGTACCAAAATTCAAGACTCTATCTTTAAAATTGAGCTTGTAAATGGCTTTTTCGATTTTATTGGGCGGAGAGGGGCGTGCCAAAAATCTAAAATTAATTTGTTCTGCGCAGGACATGCACCAATACTGGTACCAAGTTTGCAATCTCTTGCTCTTACGGTCTCTGAGATCTAGGTGTTCAGACAGACAGACAGAGAGACGGATATGGTTATGACGACTCGGTTGGTGACCCTGACCAAGAATATATATACTTTATGGGGTTGAGGAAGTTTTATTCTGCTTGTAACATACAATTCCTTGAGTCACAAAGATACAATAACCTTCTACCCTATAAGTGGCGGTTATAAAGAGTTGATGTAACTTTTAGAAATTATGAAATTATGATTCCGATAAGATGGCTTTAAAAAGCGTTTTGAAATGCTACTCTGAATGGTTTCTAGATGGTATACTGCAGAGCCTTTTAACAATAGGGCATTTGAATTTTCACTCAATATGACAAGTGTTCGTTTCTTAAAACAATAATGGAATAATAGTTACAGAGAACAAAAGAGCACATCGCAATGCAAAAGAAAATTAAGAACTAGTTTTTGTATCCAAATAGACGGACCATTAGAGAATAAGAGCAGACAAGTAGTAATAAATCTACAATTAAATACTAGAATAAACGAGTCAAGCGGTGTCACGAATGCAATAATAAAGACAAGAGGAGAAAAATATCCAAGATAACTTTGTATACATAATAAAATATAGACTTCAACTGTTTAAAAACGATCTTAACAATTTAACAAAACTGTGTCTTGAATAACTTCCAAGTTTTCCATCCGATCACGACCAAATTTCCAGGGATCATCGACACTGTAATTACCTTTATATGTACCAAAATTCAAGACTCTATCTTTAAAATTGAGCTTGTAAATGGCTTTTTCGATTTTATTGGGCGGAGAGGGGCGTGCCAAAAATCTAAAATTAATTTGTTCTGCGCAGGACATGCACCAATACTGGTACCAAGTTTGCAATCTCTTGCTCTTACGGTCTCTGAGATCTAGGTGTTCAGACAGACAGACAGAGAGACGGATATGGTTATGACGACTCGGTTGGTGACCCTGACCAAGAATATATATACTTTATGGGGTTGAGGAAGTTTTATTCTGCTTGTAACATACAATTCCTTGAGTCACAAAGATACAATAACCTTCTACCCTATAAGTGGCGGTTATAAAGAGTTGATGTAACTTTTAGAAATTATGAAATTATGATTCCGATAAGATGGCTTTAAAAAGCGTTTTGAAATGCTACTCTGAATGGTTTCTAGATGGTATACTGCAGAGCCTTTTAACAATAGGGCATTTGAATTTTCACTCAATATGACAAGTGTTCGTTTCTTAAAACAATAATGGAATAATAGTTACAGAGAACAAAAGAGCACATCGCAATGCAAAAGAAAATTAAGAACTAGTTTTTGTATCCAAATAGACGGACCATTAGAGAATAAGAGCAGACAAGTAGTAATAAATCTACAATTAAATACTAGAATAAACGAGTCAAGCGGTGTCACGAATGCAATAATAAAGACAAGAGGAGAAAAATATCCAAGATAACTTTGTATACATAATAAAATATAGACTTCAACTGTTTAAAAACGATCTTAACAATTTAACAAAACTGTGTCTTGAATAACTTCCAAGTTTTCCATCCGATCACGACCAAATTTCCAGGGATCATCGACACTGTAATTACCTTTATATGTACCAAAATTCAAGACTCTATCTTTAAAATTGAGCTTGTAAATGGCTTTTTCGATTTTATTGGGCGGAGAGGGGCGTGCCAAAAATCTAAAATTAATTTGTTCTGCGCAGGACATGCACCAATACTGGTACCAAGTTTGCAATCTCTTGCTCTTACGGTCTCTGAGATCTAGGTGTTCAGACAGACAGACAGAGAGACGGATATGGTTATGACGACTCGGTTGGTGACCCTGACCAAGAATATATATACTTTATGGGGTTGAGGAAGTTTTATTCTGCTTGTAACATACAATTCCTTGAGTCACAAAGATACAATAACCTTCTACCCTATAAGTGGCGGTTATAAAGAGTTGATGTAACTTTTAGAAATTATGAAATTATGATTCCGATAAGATGGCTTTAAAAAGCGTTTTGAAATGCTACTCTGAATGGTTTCTAGATGGTATACTGCAGAGCCTTTTAACAATAGGGCATTTGAATTTTCACTCAATATGACAAGTGTTCGTTTCTTAAAACAATAATGGAATAATAGTTACAGAGAACAAAAGAGCACATCGCAATGCAAAAGAAAATTAAGAACTAGTTTTTGTATCCAAATAGACGGACCATTAGAGAATAAGAGCAGACAAGTAGTAATAAATCTACAATTAAATACTAGAATAAACGAGTCAAGCGGTGTCACGAATGCAATAATAAAGACAAGAGGAGAAAAATATCCAAGATAACTTTGTATACATAATAAAATATAGACTTCAACTGTTTAAAAACGATCTTAACAATTTAACAAAACTGTGTCTTGAATAACTTCCAAGTTTTCCATCCGATCACGACCAAATTTCCAGGGATCATCGACACTGTAATTACCTTTATATGTACCAAAATTCAAGACTCTATCTTTAAAATTGAGCTTGTAAATGGCTTTTTCGATTTTATTGGGCGGAGAGGGGCGTGCCAAAAATCTAAAATTAATTTGTTCTGCGCAGGACATGCACCAATACTGGTACCAAGTTTGCAATCTCTTGCTCTTACGGTCTCTGAGATCTAGGTGTTCAGACAGACAGACAGAGAGACGGATATGGTTATGACGACTCGGTTGGTGACCCTGACCAAGAATATATATACTTTATGGGGTTGAGGAAGTTTTATTCTGCTTGTAACATACAATTCCTTGAGTCACAAAGATACAATAACCTTCTACCCTATAAGTGGCGGTTATAAAGAGTTGATGTAACTTTTAGAAATTATGAAATTATGATTCCGATAAGATGGCTTTAAAAAGCGTTTTGAAATGCTACTCTGAATGGTTTCTAGATGGTATACTGCAGAGCCTTTTAACAATAGGGCATTTGAATTTTCACTCAATATGACAAGTGTTCGTTTCTTAAAACAATAATGGAATAATAGTTACAGAGAACAAAAGAGCACATCGCAATGCAAAAGAAAATTAAGAACTAGTTTTTGTATCCAAATAGACGGACCATTAGAGAATAAGAGCAGACAAGTAGTAATAAATCTACAATTAAATACTAGAATAAACGAGTCAAGCGGTGTCACGAATGCAATAATAAAGACAAGAGGAGAAAAATATCCAAGATAACTTTGTATACATAATAAAATATAGACTTCAACTGTTTAAAAACGATCTTAACAATTTAACAAAACTGTGTCTTGAATAACTTCCAAGTTTTCCATCCGATCACGACCAAATTTCCAGGGATCATCGACACTGTAATTACCTTTATATGTACCAAAATTCAAGACTCTATCTTTAAAATTGAGCTTGTAAATGGCTTTTTCGATTTTATTGGGCGGAGAGGGGCGTGCCAAAAATCTAAAATTAATTTGTTCTGCGCAGGACATGCACCAATACTGGTACCAAGTTTGCAATCTCTTGCTCTTACGGTCTCTGAGATCTAGGTGTTCAGACAGACAGACAGAGAGACGGATATGGTTATGACGACTCGGTTGGTGACCCTGACCAAGAATATATATACTTTATGGGGTTGAGGAAGTTTTATTCTGCTTGTAACATACAATTCCTTGAGTCACAAAGATACAATAACCTTCTACCCTATAAGTGGCGGTTATAAAGAGTTGATGTAACTTTTAGAAATTATGAAATTATGATTCCGATAAGATGGCTTTAAAAAGCGTTTTGAAATGCTACTCTGAATGGTTTCTAGATGGTATACTGCAGAGCCTTTTAACAATAGGGCATTTGAATTTTCACTCAATATGACAAGTGTTCGTTTCTTAAAACAATAATGGAATAATAGTTACAGAGAACAAAAGAGCACATCGCAATGCAAAAGAAAATTAAGAACTAGTTTTTGTATCCAAATAGACGGACCATTAGAGAATAAGAGCAGACAAGTAGTAATAAATCTACAATTAAATACTAGAATAAACGAGTCAAGCGGTGTCACGAATGCAATAATAAAGACAAGAGGAGAAAAATATCCAAGATAACTTTGTATACATAATAAAATATAGACTTCAACTGTTTAAAAACGATCTTAACAATTTAACAAAACTGTGTCTTGAATAACTTCCAAGTTTTCCATCCGATCACGACCAAATTTCCAGGGATCATCGACACTGTAATTACCTTTATATGTACCAAAATTCAAGACTCTATCTTTAAAATTGAGCTTGTAAATGGCTTTTTCGATTTTATTGGGCGGAGAGGGGCGTGCCAAAAATCTAAAATTAATTTGTTCTGCGCAGGACATGCACCAATACTGGTACCAAGTTTGCAATCTCTTGCTCTTACGGTCTCTGAGATCTAGGTGTTCAGACAGACAGACAGAGAGACGGATATGGTTATGACGACTCGGTTGGTGACCCTGACCAAGAATATATATACTTTATGGGGTTGAGGAAGTTTTATTCTGCTTGTAACATACAATTCCTTGAGTCACAAAGATACAATAACCTTCTACCCTATAAGTGGCGGTTATAAAGAGTTGATGTAACTTTTAGAAATTATGAAATTATGATTCCGATAAGATGGCTTTAAAAAGCGTTTTGAAATGCTACTCTGAATGGTTTCTAGATGGTATACTGCAGAGCCTTTTAACAATAGGGCATTTGAATTTTCACTCAATATGACAAGTGTTCGTTTCTTAAAACAATAATGGAATAATAGTTACAGAGAACAAAAGAGCACATCGCAATGCAAAAGAAAATTAAGAACTAGTTTTTGTATCCAAATAGACGGACCATTAGAGAATAAGAGCAGACAAGTAGTAATAAATCTACAATTAAATACTAGAATAAACGAGTCAAGCGGTGTCACGAATGCAATAATAAAGACAAGAGGAGAAAAATATCCAAGATAACTTTGTATACATAATAAAATATAGACTTCAACTGTTTAAAAACGATCTTAACAATTTAACAAAACTGTGTCTTGAATAACTTCCAAGTTTTCCATCCGATCACGACCAAATTTCCAGGGATCATCGACACTGTAATTACCTTTATATGTACCAAAATTCAAGACTCTATCTTTAAAATTGAGCTTGTAAATGGCTTTTTCGATTTTATTGGGCGGAGAGGGGCGTGCCAAAAATCTAAAATTAATTTGTTCTGCGCAGGACATGCACCAATACTGGTACCAAGTTTGCAATCTCTTGCTCTTACGGTCTCTGAGATCTAGGTGTTCAGACAGACAGACAGAGAGACGGATATGGTTATGACGACTCGGTTGGTGACCCTGACCAAGAATATATATACTTTATGGGGTTGAGGAAGTTTTATTCTGCTTGTAACATACAATTCCTTGAGTCACAAAGATACAATAACCTTCTACCCTATAAGTGGCGGTTATAAAGAGTTGATGTAACTTTTAGAAATTATGAAATTATGATTCCGATAAGATGGCTTTAAAAAGCGTTTTGAAATGCTACTCTGAATGGTTTCTAGATGGTATACTGCAGAGCCTTTTAACAATAGGGCATTTGAATTTTCACTCAATATGACAAGTGTTCGTTTCTTAAAACAATAATGGAATAATAGTTACAGAGAACAAAAGAGCACATCGCAATGCAAAAGAAAATTAAGAACTAGTTTTTGTATCCAAATAGACGGACCATTAGAGAATAAGAGCAGACAAGTAGTAATAAATCTACAATTAAATACTAGAATAAACGAGTCAAGCGGTGTCACGAATGCAATAATAAAGACAAGAGGAGAAAAATATCCAAGATAACTTTGTATACATAATAAAATATAGACTTCAACTGTTTAAAAACGATCTTAACAATTTAACAAAACTGTGTCTTGAATAACTTCCAAGTTTTCCATCCGATCACGACCAAATTTCCAGGGATCATCGACACTGTAATTACCTTTATATGTACCAAAATTCAAGACTCTATCTTTAAAATTGAGCTTGTAAATGGCTTTTTCGATTTTATTGGGCGGAGAGGGGCGTGCCAAAAATCTAAAATTAATTTGTTCTGCGCAGGACATGCACCAATACTGGTACCAAGTTTGCAATCTCTTGCTCTTACGGTCTCTGAGATCTAGGTGTTCAGACAGACAGACAGAGAGACGGATATGGTTATGACGACTCGGTTGGTGACCCTGACCAAGAATATATATACTTTATGGGGTTGAGGAAGTTTTATTCTGCTTGTAACATACAATTCCTTGAGTCACAAAGATACAATAACCTTCTACCCTATAAGTGGCGGTTATAAAGAGTTGATGTAACTTTTAGAAATTATGAAATTATGATTCCGATAAGATGGCTTTAAAAAGCGTTTTGAAATGCTACTCTGAATGGTTTCTAGATGGTATACTGCAGAGCCTTTTAACAATAGGGCATTTGAATTTTCACTCAATATGACAAGTGTTCGTTTCTTAAAACAATAATGGAATAATAGTTACAGAGAACAAAAGAGCACATCGCAATGCAAAAGAAAATTAAGAACTAGTTTTTGTATCCAAATAGACGGACCATTAGAGAATAAGAGCAGACAAGTAGTAATAAATCTACAATTAAATACTAGAATAAACGAGTCAAGCGGTGTCACGAATGCAATAATAAAGACAAGAGGAGAAAAATATCCAAGATAACTTTGTATACATAATAAAATATAGACTTCAACTGTTTAAAAACGATCTTAACAATTTAACAAAACTGTGTCTTGAATAACTTCCAAGTTTTCCATCCGATCACGACCAAATTTCCAGGGATCATCGACACTGTAATTACCTTTATATGTACCAAAATTCAAGACTCTATCTTTAAAATTGAGCTTGTAAATGGCTTTTTCGATTTTATTGGGCGGAGAGGGGCGTGCCAAAAATCTAAAATTAATTTGTTCTGCGCAGGACATGCACCAATACTGGTACCAAGTTTGCAATCTCTTGCTCTTACGGTCTCTGAGATCTAGGTGTTCAGACAGACAGACAGAGAGACGGATATGGTTATGACGACTCGGTTGGTGACCCTGACCAAGAATATATATACTTTATGGGGTTGAGGAAGTTTTATTCTGCTTGTAACATACAATTCCTTGAGTCACAAAGATACAATAACCTTCTACCCTATAAGTGGCGGTTATAAAGAGTTGATGTAACTTTTAGAAATTATGAAATTATGATTCCGATAAGATGGCTTTAAAAAGCGTTTTGAAATGCTACTCTGAATGGTTTCTAGATGGTATACTGCAGAGCCTTTTAACAATAGGGCATTTGAATTTTCACTCAATATGACAAGTGTTCGTTTCTTAAAACAATAATGGAATAATAGTTACAGAGAACAAAAGAGCACATCGCAATGCAAAAGAAAATTAAGAACTAGTTTTTGTATCCAAATAGACGGACCATTAGAGAATAAGAGCAGACAAGTAGTAATAAATCTACAATTAAATACTAGAATAAACGAGTCAAGCGGTGTCACGAATGCAATAATAAAGACAAGAGGAGAAAAATATCCAAGATAACTTTGTATACATAATAAAATATAGACTTCAACTGTTTAAAAACGATCTTAACAATTTAACAAAACTGTGTCTTGAATAACTTCCAAGTTTTCCATCCGATCACGACCAAATTTCCAGGGATCATCGACACTGTAATTACCTTTATATGTACCAAAATTCAAGACTCTATCTTTAAAATTGAGCTTGTAAATGGCTTTTTCGATTTTATTGGGCGGAGAGGGGCGTGCCAAAAATCTAAAATTAATTTGTTCTGCGCAGGACATGCACCAATACTGGTACCAAGTTTGCAATCTCTTGCTCTTACGGTCTCTGAGATCTAGGTGTTCAGACAGACAGACAGAGAGACGGATATGGTTATGACGACTCGGTTGGTGACCCTGACCAAGAATATATATACTTTATGGGGTTGAGGAAGTTTTATTCTGCTTGTAACATACAATTCCTTGAGTCACAAAGATACAATAACCTTCTACCCTATAAGTGGCGGTTATAAAGAGTTGATGTAACTTTTAGAAATTATGAAATTATGATTCCGATAAGATGGCTTTAAAAAGCGTTTTGAAATGCTACTCTGAATGGTTTCTAGATGGTATACTGCAGAGCCTTTTAACAATAGGGCATTTGAATTTTCACTCAATATGACAAGTGTTCGTTTCTTAAAACAATAATGGAATAATAGTTACAGAGAACAAAAGAGCACATCGCAATGCAAAAGAAAATTAAGAACTAGTTTTTGTATCCAAATAGACGGACCATTAGAGAATAAGAGCAGACAAGTAGTAATAAATCTACAATTAAATACTAGAATAAACGAGTCAAGCGGTGTCACGAATGCAATAATAAAGACAAGAGGAGAAAAATATCCAAGATAACTTTGTATACATAATAAAATATAGACTTCAACTGTTTAAAAACGATCTTAACAATTTAACAAAACTGTGTCTTGAATAACTTCCAAGTTTTCCATCCGATCACGACCAAATTTCCAGGGATCATCGACACTGTAATTACCTTTATATGTACCAAAATTCAAGACTCTATCTTTAAAATTGAGCTTGTAAATGGCTTTTTCGATTTTATTGGGCGGAGAGGGGCGTGCCAAAAATCTAAAATTAATTTGTTCTGCGCAGGACATGCACCAATACTGGTACCAAGTTTGCAATCTCTTGCTCTTACGGTCTCTGAGATCTAGGTGTTCAGACAGACAGACAGAGAGACGGATATGGTTATGACGACTCGGTTGGTGACCCTGACCAAGAATATATATACTTTATGGGGTTGAGGAAGTTTTATTCTGCTTGTAACATACAATTCCTTGAGTCACAAAGATACAATAACCTTCTACCCTATAAGTGGCGGTTATAAAGAGTTGATGTAACTTTTAGAAATTATGAAATTATGATTCCGATAAGATGGCTTTAAAAAGCGTTTTGAAATGCTACTCTGAATGGTTTCTAGATGGTATACTGCAGAGCCTTTTAACAATAGGGCATTTGAATTTTCACTCAATATGACAAGTGTTCGTTTCTTAAAACAATAATGGAATAATAGTTACAGAGAACAAAAGAGCACATCGCAATGCAAAAGAAAATTAAGAACTAGTTTTTGTATCCAAATAGACGGACCATTAGAGAATAAGAGCAGACAAGTAGTAATAAATCTACAATTAAATACTAGAATAAACGAGTCAAGCGGTGTCACGAATGCAATAATAAAGACAAGAGGAGAAAAATATCCAAGATAACTTTGTATACATAATAAAATATAGACTTCAACTGTTTAAAAACGATCTTAACAATTTAACAAAACTGTGTCTTGAATAACTTCCAAGTTTTCCATCCGATCACGACCAAATTTCCAGGGATCATCGACACTGTAATTACCTTTATATGTACCAAAATTCAAGACTCTATCTTTAAAATTGAGCTTGTAAATGGCTTTTTCGATTTTATTGGGCGGAGAGGGGCGTGCCAAAAATCTAAAATTAATTTGTTCTGCGCAGGACATGCACCAATACTGGTACCAAGTTTGCAATCTCTTGCTCTTACGGTCTCTGAGATCTAGGTGTTCAGACAGACAGACAGAGAGACGGATATGGTTATGACGACTCGGTTGGTGACCCTGACCAAGAATATATATACTTTATGGGGTTGAGGAAGTTTTATTCTGCTTGTAACATACAATTCCTTGAGTCACAAAGATACAATAACCTTCTACCCTATAAGTGGCGGTTATAAAGAGTTGATGTAACTTTTAGAAATTATGAAATTATGATTCCGATAAGATGGCTTTAAAAAGCGTTTTGAAATGCTACTCTGAATGGTTTCTAGATGGTATACTGCAGAGCCTTTTAACAATAGGGCATTTGAATTTTCACTCAATATGACAAGTGTTCGTTTCTTAAAACAATAATGGAATAATAGTTACAGAGAACAAAAGAGCACATCGCAATGCAAAAGAAAATTAAGAACTAGTTTTTGTATCCAAATAGACGGACCATTAGAGAATAAGAGCAGACAAGTAGTAATAAATCTACAATTAAATACTAGAATAAACGAGTCAAGCGGTGTCACGAATGCAATAATAAAGACAAGAGGAGAAAAATATCCAAGATAACTTTGTATACATAATAAAATATAGACTTCAACTGTTTAAAAACGATCTTAACAATTTAACAAAACTGTGTCTTGAATAACTTCCAAGTTTTCCATCCGATCACGACCAAATTTCCAGGGATCATCGACACTGTAATTACCTTTATATGTACCAAAATTCAAGACTCTATCTTTAAAATTGAGCTTGTAAATGGCTTTTTCGATTTTATTGGGCGGAGAGGGGCGTGCCAAAAATCTAAAATTAATTTGTTCTGCGCAGGACATGCACCAATACTGGTACCAAGTTTGCAATCTCTTGCTCTTACGGTCTCTGAGATCTAGGTGTTCAGACAGACAGACAGAGAGACGGATATGGTTATGACGACTCGGTTGGTGACCCTGACCAAGAATATATATACTTTATGGGGTTGAGGAAGTTTTATTCTGCTTGTAACATACAATTCCTTGAGTCACAAAGATACAATAACCTTCTACCCTATAAGTGGCGGTTATAAAGAGTTGATGTAACTTTTAGAAATTATGAAATTATGATTCCGATAAGATGGCTTTAAAAAGCGTTTTGAAATGCTACTCTGAATGGTTTCTAGATGGTATACTGCAGAGCCTTTTAACAATAGGGCATTTGAATTTTCACTCAATATGACAAGTGTTCGTTTCTTAAAACAATAATGGAATAATAGTTACAGAGAACAAAAGAGCACATCGCAATGCAAAAGAAAATTAAGAACTAGTTTTTGTATCCAAATAGACGGACCATTAGAGAATAAGAGCAGACAAGTAGTAATAAATCTACAATTAAATACTAGAATAAACGAGTCAAGCGGTGTCACGAATGCAATAATAAAGACAAGAGGAGAAAAATATCCAAGATAACTTTGTATACATAATAAAATATAGACTTCAACTGTTTAAAAACGATCTTAACAATTTAACAAAACTGTGTCTTGAATAACTTCCAAGTTTTCCATCCGATCACGACCAAATTTCCAGGGATCATCGACACTGTAATTACCTTTATATGTACCAAAATTCAAGACTCTATCTTTAAAATTGAGCTTGTAAATGGCTTTTTCGATTTTATTGGGCGGAGAGGGGCGTGCCAAAAATCTAAAATTAATTTGTTCTGCGCAGGACATGCACCAATACTGGTACCAAGTTTGCAATCTCTTGCTCTTACGGTCTCTGAGATCTAGGTGTTCAGACAGACAGACAGAGAGACGGATATGGTTATGACGACTCGGTTGGTGACCCTGACCAAGAATATATATACTTTATGGGGTTGAGGAAGTTTTATTCTGCTTGTAACATACAATTCCTTGAGTCACAAAGATACAATAACCTTCTACCCTATAAGTGGCGGTTATAAAGAGTTGATGTAACTTTTAGAAATTATGAAATTATGATTCCGATAAGATGGCTTTAAAAAGCGTTTTGAAATGCTACTCTGAATGGTTTCTAGATGGTATACTGCAGAGCCTTTTAACAATAGGGCATTTGAATTTTCACTCAATATGACAAGTGTTCGTTTCTTAAAACAATAATGGAATAATAGTTACAGAGAACAAAAGAGCACATCGCAATGCAAAAGAAAATTAAGAACTAGTTTTTGTATCCAAATAGACGGACCATTAGAGAATAAGAGCAGACAAGTAGTAATAAATCTACAATTAAATACTAGAATAAACGAGTCAAGCGGTGTCACGAATGCAATAATAAAGACAAGAGGAGAAAAATATCCAAGATAACTTTGTATACATAATAAAATATAGACTTCAACTGTTTAAAAACGATCTTAACAATTTAACAAAACTGTGTCTTGAATAACTTCCAAGTTTTCCATCCGATCACGACCAAATTTCCAGGGATCATCGACACTGTAATTACCTTTATATGTACCAAAATTCAAGACTCTATCTTTAAAATTGAGCTTGTAAATGGCTTTTTCGATTTTATTGGGCGGAGAGGGGCGTGCCAAAAATCTAAAATTAATTTGTTCTGCGCAGGACATGCACCAATACTGGTACCAAGTTTGCAATCTCTTGCTCTTACGGTCTCTGAGATCTAGGTGTTCAGACAGACAGACAGAGAGACGGATATGGTTATGACGACTCGGTTGGTGACCCTGACCAAGAATATATATACTTTATGGGGTTGAGGAAGTTTTATTCTGCTTGTAACATACAATTCCTTGAGTCACAAAGATACAATAACCTTCTACCCTATAAGTGGCGGTTATAAAGAGTTGATGTAACTTTTAGAAATTATGAAATTATGATTCCGATAAGATGGCTTTAAAAAGCGTTTTGAAATGCTACTCTGAATGGTTTCTAGATGGTATACTGCAGAGCCTTTTAACAATAGGGCATTTGAATTTTCACTCAATATGACAAGTGTTCGTTTCTTAAAACAATAATGGAATAATAGTTACAGAGAACAAAAGAGCACATCGCAATGCAAAAGAAAATTAAGAACTAGTTTTTGTATCCAAATAGACGGACCATTAGAGAATAAGAGCAGACAAGTAGTAATAAATCTACAATTAAATACTAGAATAAACGAGTCAAGCGGTGTCACGAATGCAATAATAAAGACAAGAGGAGAAAAATATCCAAGATAACTTTGTATACATAATAAAATATAGACTTCAACTGTTTAAAAACGATCTTAACAATTTAACAAAACTGTGTCTTGAATAACTTCCAAGTTTTCCATCCGATCACGACCAAATTTCCAGGGATCATCGACACTGTAATTACCTTTATATGTACCAAAATTCAAGACTCTATCTTTAAAATTGAGCTTGTAAATGGCTTTTTCGATTTTATTGGGCGGAGAGGGGCGTGCCAAAAATCTAAAATTAATTTGTTCTGCGCAGGACATGCACCAATACTGGTACCAAGTTTGCAATCTCTTGCTCTTACGGTCTCTGAGATCTAGGTGTTCAGACAGACAGACAGAGAGACGGATATGGTTATGACGACTCGGTTGGTGACCCTGACCAAGAATATATATACTTTATGGGGTTGAGGAAGTTTTATTCTGCTTGTAACATACAATTCCTTGAGTCACAAAGATACAATAACCTTCTACCCTATAAGTGGCGGTTATAAAGAGTTGATGTAACTTTTAGAAATTATGAAATTATGATTCCGATAAGATGGCTTTAAAAAGCGTTTTGAAATGCTACTCTGAATGGTTTCTAGATGGTATACTGCAGAGCCTTTTAACAATAGGGCATTTGAATTTTCACTCAATATGACAAGTGTTCGTTTCTTAAAACAATAATGGAATAATAGTTACAGAGAACAAAAGAGCACATCGCAATGCAAAAGAAAATTAAGAACTAGTTTTTGTATCCAAATAGACGGACCATTAGAGAATAAGAGCAGACAAGTAGTAATAAATCTACAATTAAATACTAGAATAAACGAGTCAAGCGGTGTCACGAATGCAATAATAAAGACAAGAGGAGAAAAATATCCAAGATAACTTTGTATACATAATAAAATATAGACTTCAACTGTTTAAAAACGATCTTAACAATTTAACAAAACTGTGTCTTGAATAACTTCCAAGTTTTCCATCCGATCACGACCAAATTTCCAGGGATCATCGACACTGTAATTACCTTTATATGTACCAAAATTCAAGACTCTATCTTTAAAATTGAGCTTGTAAATGGCTTTTTCGATTTTATTGGGCGGAGAGGGGCGTGCCAAAAATCTAAAATTAATTTGTTCTGCGCAGGACATGCACCAATACTGGTACCAAGTTTGCAATCTCTTGCTCTTACGGTCTCTGAGATCTAGGTGTTCAGACAGACAGACAGAGAGACGGATATGGTTATGACGACTCGGTTGGTGACCCTGACCAAGAATATATATACTTTATGGGGTTGAGGAAGTTTTATTCTGCTTGTAACATACAATTCCTTGAGTCACAAAGATACAATAACCTTCTACCCTATAAGTGGCGGTTATAAAGAGTTGATGTAACTTTTAGAAATTATGAAATTATGATTCCGATAAGATGGCTTTAAAAAGCGTTTTGAAATGCTACTCTGAATGGTTTCTAGATGGTATACTGCAGAGCCTTTTAACAATAGGGCATTTGAATTTTCACTCAATATGACAAGTGTTCGTTTCTTAAAACAATAATGGAATAATAGTTACAGAGAACAAAAGAGCACATCGCAATGCAAAAGAAAATTAAGAACTAGTTTTTGTATCCAAATAGACGGACCATTAGAGAATAAGAGCAGACAAGTAGTAATAAATCTACAATTAAATACTAGAATAAACGAGTCAAGCGGTGTCACGAATGCAATAATAAAGACAAGAGGAGAAAAATATCCAAGATAACTTTGTATACATAATAAAATATAGACTTCAACTGTTTAAAAACGATCTTAACAATTTAACAAAACTGTGTCTTGAATAACTTCCAAGTTTTCCATCCGATCACGACCAAATTTCCAGGGATCATCGACACTGTAATTACCTTTATATGTACCAAAATTCAAGACTCTATCTTTAAAATTGAGCTTGTAAATGGCTTTTTCGATTTTATTGGGCGGAGAGGGGCGTGCCAAAAATCTAAAATTAATTTGTTCTGCGCAGGACATGCACCAATACTGGTACCAAGTTTGCAATCTCTTGCTCTTACGGTCTCTGAGATCTAGGTGTTCAGACAGACAGACAGAGAGACGGATATGGTTATGACGACTCGGTTGGTGACCCTGACCAAGAATATATATACTTTATGGGGTTGAGGAAGTTTTATTCTGCTTGTAACATACAATTCCTTGAGTCACAAAGATACAATAACCTTCTACCCTATAAGTGGCGGTTATAAAGAGTTGATGTAACTTTTAGAAATTATGAAATTATGATTCCGATAAGATGGCTTTAAAAAGCGTTTTGAAATGCTACTCTGAATGGTTTCTAGATGGTATACTGCAGAGCCTTTTAACAATAGGGCATTTGAATTTTCACTCAATATGACAAGTGTTCGTTTCTTAAAACAATAATGGAATAATAGTTACAGAGAACAAAAGAGCACATCGCAATGCAAAAGAAAATTAAGAACTAGTTTTTGTATCCAAATAGACGGACCATTAGAGAATAAGAGCAGACAAGTAGTAATAAATCTACAATTAAATACTAGAATAAACGAGTCAAGCGGTGTCACGAATGCAATAATAAAGACAAGAGGAGAAAAATATCCAAGATAACTTTGTATACATAATAAAATATAGACTTCAACTGTTTAAAAACGATCTTAACAATTTAACAAAACTGTGTCTTGAATAACTTCCAAGTTTTCCATCCGATCACGACCAAATTTCCAGGGATCATCGACACTGTAATTACCTTTATATGTACCAAAATTCAAGACTCTATCTTTAAAATTGAGCTTGTAAATGGCTTTTTCGATTTTATTGGGCGGAGAGGGGCGTGCCAAAAATCTAAAATTAATTTGTTCTGCGCAGGACATGCACCAATACTGGTACCAAGTTTGCAATCTCTTGCTCTTACGGTCTCTGAGATCTAGGTGTTCAGACAGACAGACAGAGAGACGGATATGGTTATGACGACTCGGTTGGTGACCCTGACCAAGAATATATATACTTTATGGGGTTGAGGAAGTTTTATTCTGCTTGTAACATACAATTCCTTGAGTCACAAAGATACAATAACCTTCTACCCTATAAGTGGCGGTTATAAAGAGTTGATGTAACTTTTAGAAATTATGAAATTATGATTCCGATAAGATGGCTTTAAAAAGCGTTTTGAAATGCTACTCTGAATGGTTTCTAGATGGTATACTGCAGAGCCTTTTAACAATAGGGCATTTGAATTTTCACTCAATATGACAAGTGTTCGTTTCTTAAAACAATAATGGAATAATAGTTACAGAGAACAAAAGAGCACATCGCAATGCAAAAGAAAATTAAGAACTAGTTTTTGTATCCAAATAGACGGACCATTAGAGAATAAGAGCAGACAAGTAGTAATAAATCTACAATTAAATACTAGAATAAACGAGTCAAGCGGTGTCACGAATGCAATAATAAAGACAAGAGGAGAAAAATATCCAAGATAACTTTGTATACATAATAAAATATAGACTTCAACTGTTTAAAAACGATCTTAACAATTTAACAAAACTGTGTCTTGAATAACTTCCAAGTTTTCCATCCGATCACGACCAAATTTCCAGGGATCATCGACACTGTAATTACCTTTATATGTACCAAAATTCAAGACTCTATCTTTAAAATTGAGCTTGTAAATGGCTTTTTCGATTTTATTGGGCGGAGAGGGGCGTGCCAAAAATCTAAAATTAATTTGTTCTGCGCAGGACATGCACCAATACTGGTACCAAGTTTGCAATCTCTTGCTCTTACGGTCTCTGAGATCTAGGTGTTCAGACAGACAGACAGAGAGACGGATATGGTTATGACGACTCGGTTGGTGACCCTGACCAAGAATATATATACTTTATGGGGTTGAGGAAGTTTTATTCTGCTTGTAACATACAATTCCTTGAGTCACAAAGATACAATAACCTTCTACCCTATAAGTGGCGGTTATAAAGAGTTGATGTAACTTTTAGAAATTATGAAATTATGATTCCGATAAGATGGCTTTAAAAAGCGTTTTGAAATGCTACTCTGAATGGTTTCTAGATGGTATACTGCAGAGCCTTTTAACAATAGGGCATTTGAATTTTCACTCAATATGACAAGTGTTCGTTTCTTAAAACAATAATGGAATAATAGTTACAGAGAACAAAAGAGCACATCGCAATGCAAAAGAAAATTAAGAACTAGTTTTTGTATCCAAATAGACGGACCATTAGAGAATAAGAGCAGACAAGTAGTAATAAATCTACAATTAAATACTAGAATAAACGAGTCAAGCGGTGTCACGAATGCAATAATAAAGACAAGAGGAGAAAAATATCCAAGATAACTTTGTATACATAATAAAATATAGACTTCAACTGTTTAAAAACGATCTTAACAATTTAACAAAACTGTGTCTTGAATAACTTCCAAGTTTTCCATCCGATCACGACCAAATTTCCAGGGATCATCGACACTGTAATTACCTTTATATGTACCAAAATTCAAGACTCTATCTTTAAAATTGAGCTTGTAAATGGCTTTTTCGATTTTATTGGGCGGAGAGGGGCGTGCCAAAAATCTAAAATTAATTTGTTCTGCGCAGGACATGCACCAATACTGGTACCAAGTTTGCAATCTCTTGCTCTTACGGTCTCTGAGATCTAGGTGTTCAGACAGACAGACAGAGAGACGGATATGGTTATGACGACTCGGTTGGTGACCCTGACCAAGAATATATATACTTTATGGGGTTGAGGAAGTTTTATTCTGCTTGTAACATACAATTCCTTGAGTCACAAAGATACAATAACCTTCTACCCTATAAGTGGCGGTTATAAAGAGTTGATGTAACTTTTAGAAATTATGAAATTATGATTCCGATAAGATGGCTTTAAAAAGCGTTTTGAAATGCTACTCTGAATGGTTTCTAGATGGTATACTGCAGAGCCTTTTAACAATAGGGCATTTGAATTTTCACTCAATATGACAAGTGTTCGTTTCTTAAAACAATAATGGAATAATAGTTACAGAGAACAAAAGAGCACATCGCAATGCAAAAGAAAATTAAGAACTAGTTTTTGTATCCAAATAGACGGACCATTAGAGAATAAGAGCAGACAAGTAGTAATAAATCTACAATTAAATACTAGAATAAACGAGTCAAGCGGTGTCACGAATGCAATAATAAAGACAAGAGGAGAAAAATATCCAAGATAACTTTGTATACATAATAAAATATAGACTTCAACTGTTTAAAAACGATCTTAACAATTTAACAAAACTGTGTCTTGAATAACTTCCAAGTTTTCCATCCGATCACGACCAAATTTCCAGGGATCATCGACACTGTAATTACCTTTATATGTACCAAAATTCAAGACTCTATCTTTAAAATTGAGCTTGTAAATGGCTTTTTCGATTTTATTGGGCGGAGAGGGGCGTGCCAAAAATCTAAAATTAATTTGTTCTGCGCAGGACATGCACCAATACTGGTACCAAGTTTGCAATCTCTTGCTCTTACGGTCTCTGAGATCTAGGTGTTCAGACAGACAGACAGAGAGACGGATATGGTTATGACGACTCGGTTGGTGACCCTGACCAAGAATATATATACTTTATGGGGTTGAGGAAGTTTTATTCTGCTTGTAACATACAATTCCTTGAGTCACAAAGATACAATAACCTTCTACCCTATAAGTGGCGGTTATAAAGAGTTGATGTAACTTTTAGAAATTATGAAATTATGATTCCGATAAGATGGCTTTAAAAAGCGTTTTGAAATGCTACTCTGAATGGTTTCTAGATGGTATACTGCAGAGCCTTTTAACAATAGGGCATTTGAATTTTCACTCAATATGACAAGTGTTCGTTTCTTAAAACAATAATGGAATAATAGTTACAGAGAACAAAAGAGCACATCGCAATGCAAAAGAAAATTAAGAACTAGTTTTTGTATCCAAATAGACGGACCATTAGAGAATAAGAGCAGACAAGTAGTAATAAATCTACAATTAAATACTAGAATAAACGAGTCAAGCGGTGTCACGAATGCAATAATAAAGACAAGAGGAGAAAAATATCCAAGATAACTTTGTATACATAATAAAATATAGACTTCAACTGTTTAAAAACGATCTTAACAATTTAACAAAACTGTGTCTTGAATAACTTCCAAGTTTTCCATCCGATCACGACCAAATTTCCAGGGATCATCGACACTGTAATTACCTTTATATGTACCAAAATTCAAGACTCTATCTTTAAAATTGAGCTTGTAAATGGCTTTTTCGATTTTATTGGGCGGAGAGGGGCGTGCCAAAAATCTAAAATTAATTTGTTCTGCGCAGGACATGC
Organism: Drosophila siamana; assembly: GCA_035047445.1. Lineage (NCBI taxonomy): Eukaryota > Metazoa > Arthropoda > Insecta > Diptera > Drosophilidae > Drosophila > Drosophila siamana. The sequence goes on along the minus strand of JAWNPP010000114.1, from coordinate 41,042 downwards.
ACCAATACTGGTACCAAGTTTGCAATCTCTTGCTCTTACGGTCTCTGAGATCTAGGTGTTCAGACAGACAGACAGAGAGACGGATATGGTTATGACGACTCGGTTGGTGACCCTGACCAAGAATATATATACTTTATGGGGTTGAGGAAGTTTTATTCTGCTTGTAACATACAATTCCTTGAGTCACAAAGATACAATAACCTTCTACCCTATAAGTGGCGGTTATAAAGAGTTGATGTAACTTTTAGAAATTATGAAATTATGATTCCGATAAGATGGCTTTAAAAAGCGTTTTGAAATGCTACTCTGAATGGTTTCTAGATGGTATACTGCAGAGCCTTTTAACAATAGGGCATTTGAATTTTCACTCAATATGACAAGTGTTCGTTTCTTAAAACAATAATGGAATAATAGTTACAGAGAACAAAAGAGCACATCGCAATGCAAAAGAAAATTAAGAACTAGTTTTTGTATCCAAATAGACGGACCATTAGAGAATAAGAGCAGACAAGTAGTAATAAATCTACAATTAAATACTAGAATAAACGAGTCAAGCGGTGTCACGAATGCAATAATAAAGACAAGAGGAGAAAAATATCCAAGATAACTTTGTATACATAATAAAATATAGACTTCAACTGTTTAAAAACGATCTTAACAATTTAACAAAACTGTGTCTTGAATAACTTCCAAGTTTTCCATCCGATCACGACCAAATTTCCAGGGATCATCGACACTGTAATTACCTTTATATGTACCAAAATTCAAGACTCTATCTTTAAAATTGAGCTTGTAAATGGCTTTTTCGATTTTATTGGGCGGAGAGGGGCGTGCCAAAAATCTAAAATTAATTTGTTCTGCGCAGGACATGCACCAATACTGGTACCAAGTTTGCAATCTCTTGCTCTTACGGTCTCTGAGATCTAGGTGTTCAGACAGACAGACAGAGAGACGGATATGGTTATGACGACTCGGTTGGTGACCCTGACCAAGAATATATATACTTTATGGGGTTGAGGAAGTTTTATTCTGCTTGTAACATACAATTCCTTGAGTCACAAAGATACAATAACCTTCTACCCTATAAGTGGCGGTTATAAAGAGTTGATGTAACTTTTAGAAATTATGAAATTATGATTCCGATAAGATGGCTTTAAAAAGCGTTTTGAAATGCTACTCTGAATGGTTTCTAGATGGTATACTGCAGAGCCTTTTAACAATAGGGCATTTGAATTTTCACTCAATATGACAAGTGTTCGTTTCTTAAAACAATAATGGAATAATAGTTACAGAGAACAAAAGAGCACATCGCAATGCAAAAGAAAATTAAGAACTAGTTTTTGTATCCAAATAGACGGACCATTAGAGAATAAGAGCAGACAAGTAGTAATAAATCTACAATTAAATACTAGAATAAACGAGTCAAGCGGTGTCACGAATGCAATAATAAAGACAAGAGGAGAAAAATATCCAAGATAACTTTGTATACATAATAAAATATAGACTTCAACTGTTTAAAAACGATCTTAACAATTTAACAAAACTGTGTCTTGAATAACTTCCAAGTTTTCCATCCGATCACGACCAAATTTCCAGGGATCATCGACACTGTAATTACCTTTATATGTACCAAAATTCAAGACTCTATCTTTAAAATTGAGCTTGTAAATGGCTTTTTCGATTTTATTGGGCGGAGAGGGGCGTGCCAAAAATCTAAAATTAATTTGTTCTGCGCAGGACATGCACCAATACTGGTACCAAGTTTGCAATCTCTTGCTCTTACGGTCTCTGAGATCTAGGTGTTCAGACAGACAGACAGAGAGACGGATATGGTTATGACGACTCGGTTGGTGACCCTGACCAAGAATATATATACTTTATGGGGTTGAGGAAGTTTTATTCTGCTTGTAACATACAATTCCTTGAGTCACAAAGATACAATAACCTTCTACCCTATAAGTGGCGGTTATAAAGAGTTGATGTAACTTTTAGAAATTATGAAATTATGATTCCGATAAGATGGCTTTAAAAAGCGTTTTGAAATGCTACTCTGAATGGTTTCTAGATGGTATACTGCAGAGCCTTTTAACAATAGGGCATTTGAATTTTCACTCAATATGACAAGTGTTCGTTTCTTAAAACAATAATGGAATAATAGTTACAGAGAACAAAAGAGCACATCGCAATGCAAAAGAAAATTAAGAACTAGTTTTTGTATCCAAATAGACGGACCATTAGAGAATAAGAGCAGACAAGTAGTAATAAATCTACAATTAAATACTAGAATAAACGAGTCAAGCGGTGTCACGAATGCAATAATAAAGACAAGAGGAGAAAAATATCCAAGATAACTTTGTATACATAATAAAATATAGACTTCAACTGTTTAAAAACGATCTTAACAATTTAACAAAACTGTGTCTTGAATAACTTCCAAGTTTTCCATCCGATCACGACCAAATTTCCAGGGATCATCGACACTGTAATTACCTTTATATGTACCAAAATTCAAGACTCTATCTTTAAAATTGAGCTTGTAAATGGCTTTTTCGATTTTATTGGGCGGAGAGGGGCGTGCCAAAAATCTAAAATTAATTTGTTCTGCGCAGGACATGCACCAATACTGGTACCAAGTTTGCAATCTCTTGCTCTTACGGTCTCTGAGATCTAGGTGTTCAGACAGACAGACAGAGAGACGGATATGGTTATGACGACTCGGTTGGTGACCCTGACCAAGAATATATATACTTTATGGGGTTGAGGAAGTTTTATTCTGCTTGTAACATACAATTCCTTGAGTCACAAAGATACAATAACCTTCTACCCTATAAGTGGCGGTTATAAAGAGTTGATGTAACTTTTAGAAATTATGAAATTATGATTCCGATAAGATGGCTTTAAAAAGCGTTTTGAAATGCTACTCTGAATGGTTTCTAGATGGTATACTGCAGAGCCTTTTAACAATAGGGCATTTGAATTTTCACTCAATATGACAAGTGTTCGTTTCTTAAAACAATAATGGAATAATAGTTACAGAGAACAAAAGAGCACATCGCAATGCAAAAGAAAATTAAGAACTAGTTTTTGTATCCAAATAGACGGACCATTAGAGAATAAGAGCAGACAAGTAGTAATAAATCTACAATTAAATACTAGAATAAACGAGTCAAGCGGTGTCACGAATGCAATAATAAAGACAAGAGGAGAAAAATATCCAAGATAACTTTGTATACATAATAAAATATAGACTTCAACTGTTTAAAAACGATCTTAACAATTTAACAAAACTGTGTCTTGAATAACTTCCAAGTTTTCCATCCGATCACGACCAAATTTCCAGGGATCATCGACACTGTAATTACCTTTATATGTACCAAAATTCAAGACTCTATCTTTAAAATTGAGCTTGTAAATGGCTTTTTCGATTTTATTGGGCGGAGAGGGGCGTGCCAAAAATCTAAAATTAATTTGTTCTGCGCAGGACATGCACCAATACTGGTACCAAGTTTGCAATCTCTTGCTCTTACGGTCTCTGAGATCTAGGTGTTCAGACAGACAGACAGAGAGACGGATATGGTTATGACGACTCGGTTGGTGACCCTGACCAAGAATATATATACTTTATGGGGTTGAGGAAGTTTTATTCTGCTTGTAACATACAATTCCTTGAGTCACAAAGATACAATAACCTTCTACCCTATAAGTGGCGGTTATAAAGAGTTGATGTAACTTTTAGAAATTATGAAATTATGATTCCGATAAGATGGCTTTAAAAAGCGTTTTGAAATGCTACTCTGAATGGTTTCTAGATGGTATACTGCAGAGCCTTTTAACAATAGGGCATTTGAATTTTCACTCAATATGACAAGTGTTCGTTTCTTAAAACAATAATGGAATAATAGTTACAGAGAACAAAAGAGCACATCGCAATGCAAAAGAAAATTAAGAACTAGTTTTTGTATCCAAATAGACGGACCATTAGAGAATAAGAGCAGACAAGTAGTAATAAATCTACAATTAAATACTAGAATAAACGAGTCAAGCGGTGTCACGAATGCAATAATAAAGACAAGAGGAGAAAAATATCCAAGATAACTTTGTATACATAATAAAATATAGACTTCAACTGTTTAAAAACGATCTTAACAATTTAACAAAACTGTGTCTTGAATAACTTCCAAGTTTTCCATCCGATCACGACCAAATTTCCAGGGATCATCGACACTGTAATTACCTTTATATGTACCAAAATTCAAGACTCTATCTTTAAAATTGAGCTTGTAAATGGCTTTTTCGATTTTATTGGGCGGAGAGGGGCGTGCCAAAAATCTAAAATTAATTTGTTCTGCGCAGGACATGCACCAATACTGGTACCAAGTTTGCAATCTCTTGCTCTTACGGTCTCTGAGATCTAGGTGTTCAGACAGACAGACAGAGAGACGGATATGGTTATGACGACTCGGTTGGTGACCCTGACCAAGAATATATATACTTTATGGGGTTGAGGAAGTTTTATTCTGCTTGTAACATACAATTCCTTGAGTCACAAAGATACAATAACCTTCTACCCTATAAGTGGCGGTTATAAAGAGTTGATGTAACTTTTAGAAATTATGAAATTATGATTCCGATAAGATGGCTTTAAAAAGCGTTTTGAAATGCTACTCTGAATGGTTTCTAGATGGTATACTGCAGAGCCTTTTAACAATAGGGCATTTGAATTTTCACTCAATATGACAAGTGTTCGTTTCTTAAAACAATAATGGAATAATAGTTACAGAGAACAAAAGAGCACATCGCAATGCAAAAGAAAATTAAGAACTAGTTTTTGTATCCAAATAGACGGACCATTAGAGAATAAGAGCAGACAAGTAGTAATAAATCTACAATTAAATACTAGAATAAACGAGTCAAGCGGTGTCACGAATGCAATAATAAAGACAAGAGGAGAAAAATATCCAAGATAACTTTGTATACATAATAAAATATAGACTTCAACTGTTTAAAAACGATCTTAACAATTTAACAAAACTGTGTCTTGAATAACTTCCAAGTTTTCCATCCGATCACGACCAAATTTCCAGGGATCATCGACACTGTAATTACCTTTATATGTACCAAAATTCAAGACTCTATCTTTAAAATTGAGCTTGTAAATGGCTTTTTCGATTTTATTGGGCGGAGAGGGGCGTGCCAAAAATCTAAAATTAATTTGTTCTGCGCAGGACATGCACCAATACTGGTACCAAGTTTGCAATCTCTTGCTCTTACGGTCTCTGAGATCTAGGTGTTCAGACAGACAGACAGAGAGACGGATATGGTTATGACGACTCGGTTGGTGACCCTGACCAAGAATATATATACTTTATGGGGTTGAGGAAGTTTTATTCTGCTTGTAACATACAATTCCTTGAGTCACAAAGATACAATAACCTTCTACCCTATAAGTGGCGGTTATAAAGAGTTGATGTAACTTTTAGAAATTATGAAATTATGATTCCGATAAGATGGCTTTAAAAAGCGTTTTGAAATGCTACTCTGAATGGTTTCTAGATGGTATACTGCAGAGCCTTTTAACAATAGGGCATTTGAATTTTCACTCAATATGACAAGTGTTCGTTTCTTAAAACAATAATGGAATAATAGTTACAGAGAACAAAAGAGCACATCGCAATGCAAAAGAAAATTAAGAACTAGTTTTTGTATCCAAATAGACGGACCATTAGAGAATAAGAGCAGACAAGTAGTAATAAATCTACAATTAAATACTAGAATAAACGAGTCAAGCGGTGTCACGAATGCAATAATAAAGACAAGAGGAGAAAAATATCCAAGATAACTTTGTATACATAATAAAATATAGACTTCAACTGTTTAAAAACGATCTTAACAATTTAACAAAACTGTGTCTTGAATAACTTCCAAGTTTTCCATCCGATCACGACCAAATTTCCAGGGATCATCGACACTGTAATTACCTTTATATGTACCAAAATTCAAGACTCTATCTTTAAAATTGAGCTTGTAAATGGCTTTTTCGATTTTATTGGGCGGAGAGGGGCGTGCCAAAAATCTAAAATTAATTTGTTCTGCGCAGGACATGCACCAATACTGGTACCAAGTTTGCAATCTCTTGCTCTTACGGTCTCTGAGATCTAGGTGTTCAGACAGACAGACAGAGAGACGGATATGGTTATGACGACTCGGTTGGTGACCCTGACCAAGAATATATATACTTTATGGGGTTGAGGAAGTTTTATTCTGCTTGTAACATACAATTCCTTGAGTCACAAAGATACAATAACCTTCTACCCTATAAGTGGCGGTTATAAAGAGTTGATGTAACTTTTAGAAATTATGAAATTATGATTCCGATAAGATGGCTTTAAAAAGCGTTTTGAAATGCTACTCTGAATGGTTTCTAGATGGTATACTGCAGAGCCTTTTAACAATAGGGCATTTGAATTTTCACTCAATATGACAAGTGTTCGTTTCTTAAAACAATAATGGAATAATAGTTACAGAGAACAAAAGAGCACATCGCAATGCAAAAGAAAATTAAGAACTAGTTTTTGTATCCAAATAGACGGACCATTAGAGAATAAGAGCAGACAAGTAGTAATAAATCTACAATTAAATACTAGAATAAACGAGTCAAGCGGTGTCACGAATGCAATAATAAAGACAAGAGGAGAAAAATATCCAAGATAACTTTGTATACATAATAAAATATAGACTTCAACTGTTTAAAAACGATCTTAACAATTTAACAAAACTGTGTCTTGAATAACTTCCAAGTTTTCCATCCGATCACGACCAAATTTCCAGGGATCATCGACACTGTAATTACCTTTATATGTACCAAAATTCAAGACTCTATCTTTAAAATTGAGCTTGTAAATGGCTTTTTCGATTTTATTGGGCGGAGAGGGGCGTGCCAAAAATCTAAAATTAATTTGTTCTGCGCAGGACATGCACCAATACTGGTACCAAGTTTGCAATCTCTTGCTCTTACGGTCTCTGAGATCTAGGTGTTCAGACAGACAGACAGAGAGACGGATATGGTTATGACGACTCGGTTGGTGACCCTGACCAAGAATATATATACTTTATGGGGTTGAGGAAGTTTTATTCTGCTTGTAACATACAATTCCTTGAGTCACAAAGATACAATAACCTTCTACCCTATAAGTGGCGGTTATAAAGAGTTGATGTAACTTTTAGAAATTATGAAATTATGATTCCGATAAGATGGCTTTAAAAAGCGTTTTGAAATGCTACTCTGAATGGTTTCTAGATGGTATACTGCAGAGCCTTTTAACAATAGGGCATTTGAATTTTCACTCAATATGACAAGTGTTCGTTTCTTAAAACAATAATGGAATAATAGTTACAGAGAACAAAAGAGCACATCGCAATGCAAAAGAAAATTAAGAACTAGTTTTTGTATCCAAATAGACGGACCATTAGAGAATAAGAGCAGACAAGTAGTAATAAATCTACAATTAAATACTAGAATAAACGAGTCAAGCGGTGTCACGAATGCAATAATAAAGACAAGAGGAGAAAAATATCCAAGATAACTTTGTATACATAATAAAATATAGACTTCAACTGTTTAAAAACGATCTTAACAATTTAACAAAACTGTGTCTTGAATAACTTCCAAGTTTTCCATCCGATCACGACCAAATTTCCAGGGATCATCGACACTGTAATTACCTTTATATGTACCAAAATTCAAGACTCTATCTTTAAAATTGAGCTTGTAAATGGCTTTTTCGATTTTATTGGGCGGAGAGGGGCGTGCCAAAAATCTAAAATTAATTTGTTCTGCGCAGGACATGCACCAATACTGGTACCAAGTTTGCAATCTCTTGCTCTTACGGTCTCTGAGATCTAGGTGTTCAGACAGACAGACAGAGAGACGGATATGGTTATGACGACTCGGTTGGTGACCCTGACCAAGAATATATATACTTTATGGGGTTGAGGAAGTTTTATTCTGCTTGTAACATACAATTCCTTGAGTCACAAAGATACAATAACCTTCTACCCTATAAGTGGCGGTTATAAAGAGTTGATGTAACTTTTAGAAATTATGAAATTATGATTCCGATAAGATGGCTTTAAAAAGCGTTTTGAAATGCTACTCTGAATGGTTTCTAGATGGTATACTGCAGAGCCTTTTAACAATAGGGCATTTGAATTTTCACTCAATATGACAAGTGTTCGTTTCTTAAAACAATAATGGAATAATAGTTACAGAGAACAAAAGAGCACATCGCAATGCAAAAGAAAATTAAGAACTAGTTTTTGTATCCAAATAGACGGACCATTAGAGAATAAGAGCAGACAAGTAGTAATAAATCTACAATTAAATACTAGAATAAACGAGTCAAGCGGTGTCACGAATGCAATAATAAAGACAAGAGGAGAAAAATATCCAAGATAACTTTGTATACATAATAAAATATAGACTTCAACTGTTTAAAAACGATCTTAACAATTTAACAAAACTGTGTCTTGAATAACTTCCAAGTTTTCCATCCGATCACGACCAAATTTCCAGGGATCATCGACACTGTAATTACCTTTATATGTACCAAAATTCAAGACTCTATCTTTAAAATTGAGCTTGTAAATGGCTTTTTCGATTTTATTGGGCGGAGAGGGGCGTGCCAAAAATCTAAAATTAATTTGTTCTGCGCAGGACATGCACCAATACTGGTACCAAGTTTGCAATCTCTTGCTCTTACGGTCTCTGAGATCTAGGTGTTCAGACAGACAGACAGAGAGACGGATATGGTTATGACGACTCGGTTGGTGACCCTGACCAAGAATATATATACTTTATGGGGTTGAGGAAGTTTTATTCTGCTTGTAACATACAATTCCTTGAGTCACAAAGATACAATAACCTTCTACCCTATAAGTGGCGGTTATAAAGAGTTGATGTAACTTTTAGAAATTATGAAATTATGATTCCGATAAGATGGCTTTAAAAAGCGTTTTGAAATGCTACTCTGAATGGTTTCTAGATGGTATACTGCAGAGCCTTTTAACAATAGGGCATTTGAATTTTCACTCAATATGACAAGTGTTCGTTTCTTAAAACAATAATGGAATAATAGTTACAGAGAACAAAAGAGCACATCGCAATGCAAAAGAAAATTAAGAACTAGTTTTTGTATCCAAATAGACGGACCATTAGAGAATAAGAGCAGACAAGTAGTAATAAATCTACAATTAAATACTAGAATAAACGAGTCAAGCGGTGTCACGAATGCAATAATAAAGACAAGAGGAGAAAAATATCCAAGATAACTTTGTATACATAATAAAATATAGACTTCAACTGTTTAAAAACGATCTTAACAATTTAACAAAACTGTGTCTTGAATAACTTCCAAGTTTTCCATCCGATCACGACCAAATTTCCAGGGATCATCGACACTGTAATTACCTTTATATGTACCAAAATTCAAGACTCTATCTTTAAAATTGAGCTTGTAAATGGCTTTTTCGATTTTATTGGGCGGAGAGGGGCGTGCCAAAAATCTAAAATTAATTTGTTCTGCGCAGGACATGCACCAATACTGGTACCAAGTTTGCAATCTCTTGCTCTTACGGTCTCTGAGATCTAGGTGTTCAGACAGACAGACAGAGAGACGGATATGGTTATGACGACTCGGTTGGTGACCCTGACCAAGAATATATATACTTTATGGGGTTGAGGAAGTTTTATTCTGCTTGTAACATACAATTCCTTGAGTCACAAAGATACAATAACCTTCTACCCTATAAGTGGCGGTTATAAAGAGTTGATGTAACTTTTAGAAATTATGAAATTATGATTCCGATAAGATGGCTTTAAAAAGCGTTTTGAAATGCTACTCTGAATGGTTTCTAGATGGTATACTGCAGAGCCTTTTAACAATAGGGCATTTGAATTTTCACTCAATATGACAAGTGTTCGTTTCTTAAAACAATAATGGAATAATAGTTACAGAGAACAAAAGAGCACATCGCAATGCAAAAGAAAATTAAGAACTAGTTTTTGTATCCAAATAGACGGACCATTAGAGAATAAGAGCAGACAAGTAGTAATAAATCTACAATTAAATACTAGAATAAACGAGTCAAGCGGTGTCACGAATGCAATAATAAAGACAAGAGGAGAAAAATATCCAAGATAACTTTGTATACATAATAAAATATAGACTTCAACTGTTTAAAAACGATCTTAACAATTTAACAAAACTGTGTCTTGAATAACTTCCAAGTTTTCCATCCGATCACGACCAAATTTCCAGGGATCATCGACACTGTAATTACCTTTATATGTACCAAAATTCAAGACTCTATCTTTAAAATTGAGCTTGTAAATGGCTTTTTCGATTTTATTGGGCGGAGAGGGGCGTGCCAAAAATCTAAAATTAATTTGTTCTGCGCAGGACATGCACCAATACTGGTACCAAGTTTGCAATCTCTTGCTCTTACGGTCTCTGAGATCTAGGTGTTCAGACAGACAGACAGAGAGACGGATATGGTTATGACGACTCGGTTGGTGACCCTGACCAAGAATATATATACTTTATGGGGTTGAGGAAGTTTTATTCTGCTTGTAACATACAATTCCTTGAGTCACAAAGATACAATAACCTTCTACCCTATAAGTGGCGGTTATAAAGAGTTGATGTAACTTTTAGAAATTATGAAATTATGATTCCGATAAGATGGCTTTAAAAAGCGTTTTGAAATGCTACTCTGAATGGTTTCTAGATGGTATACTGCAGAGCCTTTTAACAATAGGGCATTTGAATTTTCACTCAATATGACAAGTGTTCGTTTCTTAAAACAATAATGGAATAATAGTTACAGAGAACAAAAGAGCACATCGCAATGCAAAAGAAAATTAAGAACTAGTTTTTGTATCCAAATAGACGGACCATTAGAGAATAAGAGCAGACAAGTAGTAATAAATCTACAATTAAATACTAGAATAAACGAGTCAAGCGGTGTCACGAATGCAATAATAAAGACAAGAGGAGAAAAATATCCAAGATAACTTTGTATACATAATAAAATATAGACTTCAACTGTTTAAAAACGATCTTAACAATTTAACAAAACTGTGTCTTGAATAACTTCCAAGTTTTCCATCCGATCACGACCAAATTTCCAGGGATCATCGACACTGTAATTACCTTTATATGTACCAAAATTCAAGACTCTATCTTTAAAATTGAGCTTGTAAATGGCTTTTTCGATTTTATTGGGCGGAGAGGGGCGTGCCAAAAATCTAAAATTAATTTGTTCTGCGCAGGACATGCACCAATACTGGTACCAAGTTTGCAATCTCTTGCTCTTACGGTCTCTGAGATCTAGGTGTTCAGACAGACAGACAGAGAGACGGATATGGTTATGACGACTCGGTTGGTGACCCTGACCAAGAATATATATACTTTATGGGGTTGAGGAAGTTTTATTCTGCTTGTAACATACAATTCCTTGAGTCACAAAGATACAATAACCTTCTACCCTATAAGTGGCGGTTATAAAGAGTTGATGTAACTTTTAGAAATTATGAAATTATGATTCCGATAAGATGGCTTTAAAAAGCGTTTTGAAATGCTACTCTGAATGGTTTCTAGATGGTATACTGCAGAGCCTTTTAACAATAGGGCATTTGAATTTTCACTCAATATGACAAGTGTTCGTTTCTTAAAACAATAATGGAATAATAGTTACAGAGAACAAAAGAGCACATCGCAATGCAAAAGAAAATTAAGAACTAGTTTTTGTATCCAAATAGACGGACCATTAGAGAATAAGAGCAGACAAGTAGTAATAAATCTACAATTAAATACTAGAATAAACGAGTCAAGCGGTGTCACGAATGCAATAATAAAGACAAGAGGAGAAAAATATCCAAGATAACTTTGTATACATAATAAAATATAGACTTCAACTGTTTAAAAACGATCTTAACAATTTAACAAAACTGTGTCTTGAATAACTTCCAAGTTTTCCATCCGATCACGACCAAATTTCCAGGGATCATCGACACTGTAATTACCTTTATATGTACCAAAATTCAAGACTCTATCTTTAAAATTGAGCTTGTAAATGGCTTTTTCGATTTTATTGGGCGGAGAGGGGCGTGCCAAAAATCTAAAATTAATTTGTTCTGCGCAGGACATGCACCAATACTGGTACCAAGTTTGCAATCTCTTGCTCTTACGGTCTCTGAGATCTAGGTGTTCAGACAGACAGACAGAGAGACGGATATGGTTATGACGACTCGGTTGGTGACCCTGACCAAGAATATATATACTTTATGGGGTTGAGGAAGTTTTATTCTGCTTGTAACATACAATTCCTTGAGTCACAAAGATACAATAACCTTCTACCCTATAAGTGGCGGTTATAAAGAGTTGATGTAACTTTTAGAAATTATGAAATTATGATTCCGATAAGATGGCTTTAAAAAGCGTTTTGAAATGCTACTCTGAATGGTTTCTAGATGGTATACTGCAGAGCCTTTTAACAATAGGGCATTTGAATTTTCACTCAATATGACAAGTGTTCGTTTCTTAAAACAATAATGGAATAATAGTTACAGAGAACAAAAGAGCACATCGCAATGCAAAAGAAAATTAAGAACTAGTTTTTGTATCCAAATAGACGGACCATTAGAGAATAAGAGCAGACAAGTAGTAATAAATCTACAATTAAATACTAGAATAAACGAGTCAAGCGGTGTCACGAATGCAATAATAAAGACAAGAGGAGAAAAATATCCAAGATAACTTTGTATACATAATAAAATATAGACTTCAACTGTTTAAAAACGATCTTAACAATTTAACAAAACTGTGTCTTGAATAACTTCCAAGTTTTCCATCCGATCACGACCAAATTTCCAGGGATCATCGACACTGTAATTACCTTTATATGTACCAAAATTCAAGACTCTATCTTTAAAATTGAGCTTGTAAATGGCTTTTTCGATTTTATTGGGCGGAGAGGGGCGTGCCAAAAATCTAAAATTAATTTGTTCTGCGCAGGACATGCACCAATACTGGTACCAAGTTTGCAATCTCTTGCTCTTACGGTCTCTGAGATCTAGGTGTTCAGACAGACAGACAGAGAGACGGATATGGTTATGACGACTCGGTTGGTGACCCTGACCAAGAATATATATACTTTATGGGGTTGAGGAAGTTTTATTCTGCTTGTAACATACAATTCCTTGAGTCACAAAGATACAATAACCTTCTACCCTATAAGTGGCGGTTATAAAGAGTTGATGTAACTTTTAGAAATTATGAAATTATGATTCCGATAAGATGGCTTTAAAAAGCGTTTTGAAATGCTACTCTGAATGGTTTCTAGATGGTATACTGCAGAGCCTTTTAACAATAGGGCATTTGAATTTTCACTCAATATGACAAGTGTTCGTTTCTTAAAACAATAATGGAATAATAGTTACAGAGAACAAAAGAGCACATCGCAATGCAAAAGAAAATTAAGAACTAGTTTTTGTATCCAAATAGACGGACCATTAGAGAATAAGAGCAGACAAGTAGTAATAAATCTACAATTAAATACTAGAATAAACGAGTCAAGCGGTGTCACGAATGCAATAATAAAGACAAGAGGAGAAAAATATCCAAGATAACTTTGTATACATAATAAAATATAGACTTCAACTGTTTAAAAACGATCTTAACAATTTAACAAAACTGTGTCTTGAATAACTTCCAAGTTTTCCATCCGATCACGACCAAATTTCCAGGGATCATCGACACTGTAATTACCTTTATATGTACCAAAATTCAAGACTCTATCTTTAAAATTGAGCTTGTAAATGGCTTTTTCGATTTTATTGGGCGGAGAGGGGCGTGCCAAAAATCTAAAATTAATTTGTTCTGCGCAGGACATGCACCAATACTGGTACCAAGTTTGCAATCTCTTGCTCTTACGGTCTCTGAGATCTAGGTGTTCAGACAGACAGACAGAGAGACGGATATGGTTATGACGACTCGGTTGGTGACCCTGACCAAGAATATATATACTTTATGGGGTTGAGGAAGTTTTATTCTGCTTGTAACATACAATTCCTTGAGTCACAAAGATACAATAACCTTCTACCCTATAAGTGGCGGTTATAAAGAGTTGATGTAACTTTTAGAAATTATGAAATTATGATTCCGATAAGATGGCTTTAAAAAGCGTTTTGAAATGCTACTCTGAATGGTTTCTAGATGGTATACTGCAGAGCCTTTTAACAATAGGGCATTTGAATTTTCACTCAATATGACAAGTGTTCGTTTCTTAAAACAATAATGGAATAATAGTTACAGAGAACAAAAGAGCACATCGCAATGCAAAAGAAAATTAAGAACTAGTTTTTGTATCCAAATAGACGGACCATTAGAGAATAAGAGCAGACAAGTAGTAATAAATCTACAATTAAATACTAGAATAAACGAGTCAAGCGGTGTCACGAATGCAATAATAAAGACAAGAGGAGAAAAATATCCAAGATAACTTTGTATACATAATAAAATATAGACTTCAACTGTTTAAAAACGATCTTAACAATTTAACAAAACTGTGTCTTGAATAACTTCCAAGTTTTCCATCCGATCACGACCAAATTTCCAGGGATCATCGACACTGTAATTACCTTTATATGTACCAAAATTCAAGACTCTATCTTTAAAATTGAGCTTGTAAATGGCTTTTTCGATTTTATTGGGCGGAGAGGGGCGTGCCAAAAATCTAAAATTAATTTGTTCTGCGCAGGACATGCACCAATACTGGTACCAAGTTTGCAATCTCTTGCTCTTACGGTCTCTGAGATCTAGGTGTTCAGACAGACAGACAGAGAGACGGATATGGTTATGACGACTCGGTTGGTGACCCTGACCAAGAATATATATACTTTATGGGGTTGAGGAAGTTTTATTCTGCTTGTAACATACAATTCCTTGAGTCACAAAGATACAATAACCTTCTACCCTATAAGTGGCGGTTATAAAGAGTTGATGTAACTTTTAGAAATTATGAAATTATGATTCCGATAAGATGGCTTTAAAAAGCGTTTTGAAATGCTACTCTGAATGGTTTCTAGATGGTATACTGCAGAGCCTTTTAACAATAGGGCATTTGAATTTTCACTCAATATGACAAGTGTTCGTTTCTTAAAACAATAATGGAATAATAGTTACAGAGAACAAAAGAGCACATCGCAATGCAAAAGAAAATTAAGAACTAGTTTTTGTATCCAAATAGACGGACCATTAGAGAATAAGAGCAGACAAGTAGTAATAAATCTACAATTAAATACTAGAATAAACGAGTCAAGCGGTGTCACGAATGCAATAATAAAGACAAGAGGAGAAAAATATCCAAGATAACTTTGTATACATAATAAAATATAGACTTCAACTGTTTAAAAACGATCTTAACAATTTAACAAAACTGTGTCTTGAATAACTTCCAAGTTTTCCATCCGATCACGACCAAATTTCCAGGGATCATCGACACTGTAATTACCTTTATATGTACCAAAATTCAAGACTCTATCTTTAAAATTGAGCTTGTAAATGGCTTTTTCGATTTTATTGGGCGGAGAGGGGCGTGCCAAAAATCTAAAATTAATTTGTTCTGCGCAGGACATGCACCAATACTGGTACCAAGTTTGCAATCTCTTGCTCTTACGGTCTCTGAGATCTAGGTGTTCAGACAGACAGACAGAGAGACGGATATGGTTATGACGACTCGGTTGGTGACCCTGACCAAGAATATATATACTTTATGGGGTTGAGGAAGTTTTATTCTGCTTGTAACATACAATTCCTTGAGTCACAAAGATACAATAACCTTCTACCCTATAAGTGGCGGTTATAAAGAGTTGATGTAACTTTTAGAAATTATGAAATTATGATTCCGATAAGATGGCTTTAAAAAGCGTTTTGAAATGCTACTCTGAATGGTTTCTAGATGGTATACTGCAGAGCCTTTTAACAATAGGGCATTTGAATTTTCACTCAATATGACAAGTGTTCGTTTCTTAAAACAATAATGGAATAATAGTTACAGAGAACAAAAGAGCACATCGCAATGCAAAAGAAAATTAAGAACTAGTTTTTGTATCCAAATAGACGGACCATTAGAGAATAAGAGCAGACAAGTAGTAATAAATCTACAATTAAATACTAGAATAAACGAGTCAAGCGGTGTCACGAATGCAATAATAAAGACAAGAGGAGAAAAATATCCAAGATAACTTTGTATACATAATAAAATATAGACTTCAACTGTTTAAAAACGATCTTAACAATTTAACAAAACTGTGTCTTGAATAACTTCCAAGTTTTCCATCCGATCACGACCAAATTTCCAGGGATCATCGACACTGTAATTACCTTTATATGTACCAAAATTCAAGACTCTATCTTTAAAATTGAGCTTGTAAATGGCTTTTTCGATTTTATTGGGCGGAGAGGGGCGTGCCAAAAATCTAAAATTAATTTGTTCTGCGCAGGACATGCACCAATACTGGTACCAAGTTTGCAATCTCTTGCTCTTACGGTCTCTGAGATCTAGGTGTTCAGACAGACAGACAGAGAGACGGATATGGTTATGACGACTCGGTTGGTGACCCTGACCAAGAATATATATACTTTATGGGGTTGAGGAAGTTTTATTCTGCTTGTAACATACAATTCCTTGAGTCACAAAGATACAATAACCTTCTACCCTATAAGTGGCGGTTATAAAGAGTTGATGTAACTTTTAGAAATTATGAAATTATGATTCCGATAAGATGGCTTTAAAAAGCGTTTTGAAATGCTACTCTGAATGGTTTCTAGATGGTATACTGCAGAGCCTTTTAACAATAGGGCATTTGAATTTTCACTCAATATGACAAGTGTTCGTTTCTTAAAACAATAATGGAATAATAGTTACAGAGAACAAAAGAGCACATCGCAATGCAAAAGAAAATTAAGAACTAGTTTTTGTATCCAAATAGACGGACCATTAGAGAATAAGAGCAGACAAGTAGTAATAAATCTACAATTAAATACTAGAATAAACGAGTCAAGCGGTGTCACGAATGCAATAATAAAGACAAGAGGAGAAAAATATCCAAGATAACTTTGTATACATAATAAAATATAGACTTCAACTGTTTAAAAACGATCTTAACAATTTAACAAAACTGTGTCTTGAATAACTTCCAAGTTTTCCATCCGATCACGACCAAATTTCCAGGGATCATCGACACTGTAATTACCTTTATATGTACCAAAATTCAAGACTCTATCTTTAAAATTGAGCTTGTAAATGGCTTTTTCGATTTTATTGGGCGGAGAGGGGCGTGCCAAAAATCTAAAATTAATTTGTTCTGCGCAGGACATGCACCAATACTGGTACCAAGTTTGCAATCTCTTGCTCTTACGGTCTCTGAGATCTAGGTGTTCAGACAGACAGACAGAGAGACGGATATGGTTATGACGACTCGGTTGGTGACCCTGACCAAGAATATATATACTTTATGGGGTTGAGGAAGTTTTATTCTGCTTGTAACATACAATTCCTTGAGTCACAAAGATACAATAACCTTCTACCCTATAAGTGGCGGTTATAAAGAGTTGATGTAACTTTTAGAAATTATGAAATTATGATTCCGATAAGATGGCTTTAAAAAGCGTTTTGAAATGCTACTCTGAATGGTTTCTAGATGGTATACTGCAGAGCCTTTTAACAATAGGGCATTTGAATTTTCACTCAATATGACAAGTGTTCGTTTCTTAAAACAATAATGGAATAATAGTTACAGAGAACAAAAGAGCACATCGCAATGCAAAAGAAAATTAAGAACTAGTTTTTGTATCCAAATAGACGGACCATTAGAGAATAAGAGCAGACAAGTAGTAATAAATCTACAATTAAATACTAGAATAAACGAGTCAAGCGGTGTCACGAATGCAATAATAAAGACAAGAGGAGAAAAATATCCAAGATAACTTTGTATACATAATAAAATATAGACTTCAACTGTTTAAAAACGATCTTAACAATTTAACAAAACTGTGTCTTGAATAACTTCCAAGTTTTCCATCCGATCACGACCAAATTTCCAGGGATCATCGACACTGTAATTACCTTTATATGTACCAAAATTCAAGACTCTATCTTTAAAATTGAGCTTGTAAATGGCTTTTTCGATTTTATTGGGCGGAGAGGGGCGTGCCAAAAATCTAAAATTAATTTGTTCTGCGCAGGACATGCACCAATACTGGTACCAAGTTTGCAATCTCTTGCTCTTACGGTCTCTGAGATCTAGGTGTTCAGACAGACAGACAGAGAGACGGATATGGTTATGACGACTCGGTTGGTGACCCTGACCAAGAATATATATACTTTATGGGGTTGAGGAAGTTTTATTCTGCTTGTAACATACAATTCCTTGAGTCACAAAGATACAATAACCTTCTACCCTATAAGTGGCGGTTATAAAGAGTTGATGTAACTTTTAGAAATTATGAAATTATGATTCCGATAAGATGGCTTTAAAAAGCGTTTTGAAATGCTACTCTGAATGGTTTCTAGATGGTATACTGCAGAGCCTTTTAACAATAGGGCATTTGAATTTTCACTCAATATGACAAGTGTTCGTTTCTTAAAACAATAATGGAATAATAGTTACAGAGAACAAAAGAGCACATCGCAATGCAAAAGAAAATTAAGAACTAGTTTTTGTATCCAAATAGACGGACCATTAGAGAATAAGAGCAGACAAGTAGTAATAAATCTACAATTAAATACTAGAATAAACGAGTCAAGCGGTGTCACGAATGCAATAATAAAGACAAGAGGAGAAAAATATCCAAGATAACTTTGTATACATAATAAAATATAGACTTCAACTGTTTAAAAACGATCTTAACAATTTAACAAAACTGTGTCTTGAATAACTTCCAAGTTTTCCATCCGATCACGACCAAATTTCCAGGGATCATCGACACTGTAATTACCTTTATATGTACCAAAATTCAAGACTCTATCTTTAAAATTGAGCTTGTAAATGGCTTTTTCGATTTTATTGGGCGGAGAGGGGCGTGCCAAAAATCTAAAATTAATTTGTTCTGCGCAGGACATGCACCAATACTGGTACCAAGTTTGCAATCTCTTGCTCTTACGGTCTCTGAGATCTAGGTGTTCAGACAGACAGACAGAGAGACGGATATGGTTATGACGACTCGGTTGGTGACCCTGACCAAGAATATATATACTTTATGGGGTTGAGGAAGTTTTATTCTGCTTGTAACATACAATTCCTTGAGTCACAAAGATACAATAACCTTCTACCCTATAAGTGGCGGTTATAAAGAGTTGATGTAACTTTTAGAAATTATGAAATTATGATTCCGATAAGATGGCTTTAAAAAGCGTTTTGAAATGCTACTCTGAATG
Organism: Drosophila siamana; assembly: GCA_035047445.1. Lineage (NCBI taxonomy): Eukaryota > Metazoa > Arthropoda > Insecta > Diptera > Drosophilidae > Drosophila > Drosophila siamana. The sequence goes on along the minus strand of JAWNPP010000114.1, from coordinate 21,545 downwards.
GTTTCTAGATGGTATACTGCAGAGCCTTTTAACAATAGGGCATTTGAATTTTCACTCAATATGACAAGTGTTCGTTTCTTAAAACAATAATGGAATAATAGTTACAGAGAACAAAAGAGCACATCGCAATGCAAAAGAAAATTAAGAACTAGTTTTTGTATCCAAATAGACGGACCATTAGAGAATAAGAGCAGACAAGTAGTAATAAATCTACAATTAAATACTAGAATAAACGAGTCAAGCGGTGTCACGAATGCAATAATAAAGACAAGAGGAGAAAAATATCCAAGATAACTTTGTATACATAATAAAATATAGACTTCAACTGTTTAAAAACGATCTTAACAATTTAACAAAACTGTGTCTTGAATAACTTCCAAGTTTTCCATCCGATCACGACCAAATTTCCAGGGATCATCGACACTGTAATTACCTTTATATGTACCAAAATTCAAGACTCTATCTTTAAAATTGAGCTTGTAAATGGCTTTTTCGATTTTATTGGGCGGAGAGGGGCGTGCCAAAAATCTAAAATTAATTTGTTCTGCGCAGGACATGCACCAATACTGGTACCAAGTTTGCAATCTCTTGCTCTTACGGTCTCTGAGATCTAGGTGTTCAGACAGACAGACAGAGAGACGGATATGGTTATGACGACTCGGTTGGTGACCCTGACCAAGAATATATATACTTTATGGGGTTGAGGAAGTTTTATTCTGCTTGTAACATACAATTCCTTGAGTCACAAAGATACAATAACCTTCTACCCTATAAGTGGCGGTTATAAAGAGTTGATGTAACTTTTAGAAATTATGAAATTATGATTCCGATAAGATGGCTTTAAAAAGCGTTTTGAAATGCTACTCTGAATGGTTTCTAGATGGTATACTGCAGAGCCTTTTAACAATAGGGCATTTGAATTTTCACTCAATATGACAAGTGTTCGTTTCTTAAAACAATAATGGAATAATAGTTACAGAGAACAAAAGAGCACATCGCAATGCAAAAGAAAATTAAGAACTAGTTTTTGTATCCAAATAGACGGACCATTAGAGAATAAGAGCAGACAAGTAGTAATAAATCTACAATTAAATACTAGAATAAACGAGTCAAGCGGTGTCACGAATGCAATAATAAAGACAAGAGGAGAAAAATATCCAAGATAACTTTGTATACATAATAAAATATAGACTTCAACTGTTTAAAAACGATCTTAACAATTTAACAAAACTGTGTCTTGAATAACTTCCAAGTTTTCCATCCGATCACGACCAAATTTCCAGGGATCATCGACACTGTAATTACCTTTATATGTACCAAAATTCAAGACTCTATCTTTAAAATTGAGCTTGTAAATGGCTTTTTCGATTTTATTGGGCGGAGAGGGGCGTGCCAAAAATCTAAAATTAATTTGTTCTGCGCAGGACATGCACCAATACTGGTACCAAGTTTGCAATCTCTTGCTCTTACGGTCTCTGAGATCTAGGTGTTCAGACAGACAGACAGAGAGACGGATATGGTTATGACGACTCGGTTGGTGACCCTGACCAAGAATATATATACTTTATGGGGTTGAGGAAGTTTTATTCTGCTTGTAACATACAATTCCTTGAGTCACAAAGATACAATAACCTTCTACCCTATAAGTGGCGGTTATAAAGAGTTGATGTAACTTTTAGAAATTATGAAATTATGATTCCGATAAGATGGCTTTAAAAAGCGTTTTGAAATGCTACTCTGAATGGTTTCTAGATGGTATACTGCAGAGCCTTTTAACAATAGGGCATTTGAATTTTCACTCAATATGACAAGTGTTCGTTTCTTAAAACAATAATGGAATAATAGTTACAGAGAACAAAAGAGCACATCGCAATGCAAAAGAAAATTAAGAACTAGTTTTTGTATCCAAATAGACGGACCATTAGAGAATAAGAGCAGACAAGTAGTAATAAATCTACAATTAAATACTAGAATAAACGAGTCAAGCGGTGTCACGAATGCAATAATAAAGACAAGAGGAGAAAAATATCCAAGATAACTTTGTATACATAATAAAATATAGACTTCAACTGTTTAAAAACGATCTTAACAATTTAACAAAACTGTGTCTTGAATAACTTCCAAGTTTTCCATCCGATCACGACCAAATTTCCAGGGATCATCGACACTGTAATTACCTTTATATGTACCAAAATTCAAGACTCTATCTTTAAAATTGAGCTTGTAAATGGCTTTTTCGATTTTATTGGGCGGAGAGGGGCGTGCCAAAAATCTAAAATTAATTTGTTCTGCGCAGGACATGCACCAATACTGGTACCAAGTTTGCAATCTCTTGCTCTTACGGTCTCTGAGATCTAGGTGTTCAGACAGACAGACAGAGAGACGGATATGGTTATGACGACTCGGTTGGTGACCCTGACCAAGAATATATATACTTTATGGGGTTGAGGAAGTTTTATTCTGCTTGTAACATACAATTCCTTGAGTCACAAAGATACAATAACCTTCTACCCTATAAGTGGCGGTTATAAAGAGTTGATGTAACTTTTAGAAATTATGAAATTATGATTCCGATAAGATGGCTTTAAAAAGCGTTTTGAAATGCTACTCTGAATGGTTTCTAGATGGTATACTGCAGAGCCTTTTAACAATAGGGCATTTGAATTTTCACTCAATATGACAAGTGTTCGTTTCTTAAAACAATAATGGAATAATAGTTACAGAGAACAAAAGAGCACATCGCAATGCAAAAGAAAATTAAGAACTAGTTTTTGTATCCAAATAGACGGACCATTAGAGAATAAGAGCAGACAAGTAGTAATAAATCTACAATTAAATACTAGAATAAACGAGTCAAGCGGTGTCACGAATGCAATAATAAAGACAAGAGGAGAAAAATATCCAAGATAACTTTGTATACATAATAAAATATAGACTTCAACTGTTTAAAAACGATCTTAACAATTTAACAAAACTGTGTCTTGAATAACTTCCAAGTTTTCCATCCGATCACGACCAAATTTCCAGGGATCATCGACACTGTAATTACCTTTATATGTACCAAAATTCAAGACTCTATCTTTAAAATTGAGCTTGTAAATGGCTTTTTCGATTTTATTGGGCGGAGAGGGGCGTGCCAAAAATCTAAAATTAATTTGTTCTGCGCAGGACATGCACCAATACTGGTACCAAGTTTGCAATCTCTTGCTCTTACGGTCTCTGAGATCTAGGTGTTCAGACAGACAGACAGAGAGACGGATATGGTTATGACGACTCGGTTGGTGACCCTGACCAAGAATATATATACTTTATGGGGTTGAGGAAGTTTTATTCTGCTTGTAACATACAATTCCTTGAGTCACAAAGATACAATAACCTTCTACCCTATAAGTGGCGGTTATAAAGAGTTGATGTAACTTTTAGAAATTATGAAATTATGATTCCGATAAGATGGCTTTAAAAAGCGTTTTGAAATGCTACTCTGAATGGTTTCTAGATGGTATACTGCAGAGCCTTTTAACAATAGGGCATTTGAATTTTCACTCAATATGACAAGTGTTCGTTTCTTAAAACAATAATGGAATAATAGTTACAGAGAACAAAAGAGCACATCGCAATGCAAAAGAAAATTAAGAACTAGTTTTTGTATCCAAATAGACGGACCATTAGAGAATAAGAGCAGACAAGTAGTAATAAATCTACAATTAAATACTAGAATAAACGAGTCAAGCGGTGTCACGAATGCAATAATAAAGACAAGAGGAGAAAAATATCCAAGATAACTTTGTATACATAATAAAATATAGACTTCAACTGTTTAAAAACGATCTTAACAATTTAACAAAACTGTGTCTTGAATAACTTCCAAGTTTTCCATCCGATCACGACCAAATTTCCAGGGATCATCGACACTGTAATTACCTTTATATGTACCAAAATTCAAGACTCTATCTTTAAAATTGAGCTTGTAAATGGCTTTTTCGATTTTATTGGGCGGAGAGGGGCGTGCCAAAAATCTAAAATTAATTTGTTCTGCGCAGGACATGCACCAATACTGGTACCAAGTTTGCAATCTCTTGCTCTTACGGTCTCTGAGATCTAGGTGTTCAGACAGACAGACAGAGAGACGGATATGGTTATGACGACTCGGTTGGTGACCCTGACCAAGAATATATATACTTTATGGGGTTGAGGAAGTTTTATTCTGCTTGTAACATACAATTCCTTGAGTCACAAAGATACAATAACCTTCTACCCTATAAGTGGCGGTTATAAAGAGTTGATGTAACTTTTAGAAATTATGAAATTATGATTCCGATAAGATGGCTTTAAAAAGCGTTTTGAAATGCTACTCTGAATGGTTTCTAGATGGTATACTGCAGAGCCTTTTAACAATAGGGCATTTGAATTTTCACTCAATATGACAAGTGTTCGTTTCTTAAAACAATAATGGAATAATAGTTACAGAGAACAAAAGAGCACATCGCAATGCAAAAGAAAATTAAGAACTAGTTTTTGTATCCAAATAGACGGACCATTAGAGAATAAGAGCAGACAAGTAGTAATAAATCTACAATTAAATACTAGAATAAACGAGTCAAGCGGTGTCACGAATGCAATAATAAAGACAAGAGGAGAAAAATATCCAAGATAACTTTGTATACATAATAAAATATAGACTTCAACTGTTTAAAAACGATCTTAACAATTTAACAAAACTGTGTCTTGAATAACTTCCAAGTTTTCCATCCGATCACGACCAAATTTCCAGGGATCATCGACACTGTAATTACCTTTATATGTACCAAAATTCAAGACTCTATCTTTAAAATTGAGCTTGTAAATGGCTTTTTCGATTTTATTGGGCGGAGAGGGGCGTGCCAAAAATCTAAAATTAATTTGTTCTGCGCAGGACATGCACCAATACTGGTACCAAGTTTGCAATCTCTTGCTCTTACGGTCTCTGAGATCTAGGTGTTCAGACAGACAGACAGAGAGACGGATATGGTTATGACGACTCGGTTGGTGACCCTGACCAAGAATATATATACTTTATGGGGTTGAGGAAGTTTTATTCTGCTTGTAACATACAATTCCTTGAGTCACAAAGATACAATAACCTTCTACCCTATAAGTGGCGGTTATAAAGAGTTGATGTAACTTTTAGAAATTATGAAATTATGATTCCGATAAGATGGCTTTAAAAAGCGTTTTGAAATGCTACTCTGAATGGTTTCTAGATGGTATACTGCAGAGCCTTTTAACAATAGGGCATTTGAATTTTCACTCAATATGACAAGTGTTCGTTTCTTAAAACAATAATGGAATAATAGTTACAGAGAACAAAAGAGCACATCGCAATGCAAAAGAAAATTAAGAACTAGTTTTTGTATCCAAATAGACGGACCATTAGAGAATAAGAGCAGACAAGTAGTAATAAATCTACAATTAAATACTAGAATAAACGAGTCAAGCGGTGTCACGAATGCAATAATAAAGACAAGAGGAGAAAAATATCCAAGATAACTTTGTATACATAATAAAATATAGACTTCAACTGTTTAAAAACGATCTTAACAATTTAACAAAACTGTGTCTTGAATAACTTCCAAGTTTTCCATCCGATCACGACCAAATTTCCAGGGATCATCGACACTGTAATTACCTTTATATGTACCAAAATTCAAGACTCTATCTTTAAAATTGAGCTTGTAAATGGCTTTTTCGATTTTATTGGGCGGAGAGGGGCGTGCCAAAAATCTAAAATTAATTTGTTCTGCGCAGGACATGCACCAATACTGGTACCAAGTTTGCAATCTCTTGCTCTTACGGTCTCTGAGATCTAGGTGTTCAGACAGACAGACAGAGAGACGGATATGGTTATGACGACTCGGTTGGTGACCCTGACCAAGAATATATATACTTTATGGGGTTGAGGAAGTTTTATTCTGCTTGTAACATACAATTCCTTGAGTCACAAAGATACAATAACCTTCTACCCTATAAGTGGCGGTTATAAAGAGTTGATGTAACTTTTAGAAATTATGAAATTATGATTCCGATAAGATGGCTTTAAAAAGCGTTTTGAAATGCTACTCTGAATGGTTTCTAGATGGTATACTGCAGAGCCTTTTAACAATAGGGCATTTGAATTTTCACTCAATATGACAAGTGTTCGTTTCTTAAAACAATAATGGAATAATAGTTACAGAGAACAAAAGAGCACATCGCAATGCAAAAGAAAATTAAGAACTAGTTTTTGTATCCAAATAGACGGACCATTAGAGAATAAGAGCAGACAAGTAGTAATAAATCTACAATTAAATACTAGAATAAACGAGTCAAGCGGTGTCACGAATGCAATAATAAAGACAAGAGGAGAAAAATATCCAAGATAACTTTGTATACATAATAAAATATAGACTTCAACTGTTTAAAAACGATCTTAACAATTTAACAAAACTGTGTCTTGAATAACTTCCAAGTTTTCCATCCGATCACGACCAAATTTCCAGGGATCATCGACACTGTAATTACCTTTATATGTACCAAAATTCAAGACTCTATCTTTAAAATTGAGCTTGTAAATGGCTTTTTCGATTTTATTGGGCGGAGAGGGGCGTGCCAAAAATCTAAAATTAATTTGTTCTGCGCAGGACATGCACCAATACTGGTACCAAGTTTGCAATCTCTTGCTCTTACGGTCTCTGAGATCTAGGTGTTCAGACAGACAGACAGAGAGACGGATATGGTTATGACGACTCGGTTGGTGACCCTGACCAAGAATATATATACTTTATGGGGTTGAGGAAGTTTTATTCTGCTTGTAACATACAATTCCTTGAGTCACAAAGATACAATAACCTTCTACCTATAAGTGGCGGTTATAAAGATTGATGTAACTTTTAGAAATTATGAAATTATGATTCCGATAAGATGGCTTTAAAAAGCGTTTTGAAATGCTACTCTGAATGGTTTCTAGATGGTATACTGCAGAGCCTTTTAACAATAGGGCATTTGAATTTTCACTCAATATGACAAGTGTTCGTTTCTTAAAACAATAATGGAATAATAGTTACAGAGAACAAAAGAGCACATCGCAATGCAAAAGAAAATTAAGAACTAGTTTTTGTATCCAAATAGACGGACCATTAGAGAATAAGAGCAGACAAGTAGTAATAAATCTACAATTAAATACTAGAATAAACGAGTCAAGCGGTGTCACGAATGCAATAATAAAGACAAGAGGAGAAAAATATCCAAGATAACTTTGTATACATAATAAAATATAGACTTCAACTGTTTAAAAACGATCTTAACAATTTAACAAAACTGTGTCTTGAATAACTTCCAAGTTTTCCATCCGATCACGACCAAATTTCCAGGGATCATCGACACTGTAATTACCTTTATATGTACCAAAATTCAAGACTCTATCTTTAAAATTGAGCTTGTAAATGGCTTTTTCGATTTTATTGGGCGGAGAGGGGCGTGCCAAAAATCTAAAATTAATTTGTTCTGCGCAGGACATGCACCAATACTGGTACCAAGTTTGCAATCTCTTGCTCTTACGGTCTCTGAGATCTAGGTGTTCAGACAGACAGACAGAGAGACGGATATGGTTATGACGACTCGGTTGGTGACCCTGACCAAGAATATATATACTTTATGGGGTTGAGGAAGTTTTATTCTGCTTGTAACATACAATTCCTTGAGTCACAAAGATACAATAACCTTCTACCCTATAAGTGGCGGTTATAAAGAGTTGATGTAACTTTTAGAAATTATGAAATTATGATTCCGATAAGATGGCTTTAAAAAGCGTTTTGAAATGCTACTCTGAATGGTTTCTAGATGGTATACTGCAGAGCCTTTTAACAATAGGGCATTTGAATTTTCACTCAATATGACAAGTGTTCGTTTCTTAAAACAATAATGGAATAATAGTTACAGAGAACAAAAGAGCACATCGCAATGCAAAAGAAAATTAAGAACTAGTTTTTGTATCCAAATAGACGGACCATTAGAGAATAAGAGCAGACAAGTAGTAATAAATCTACAATTAAATACTAGAATAAACGAGTCAAGCGGTGTCACGAATGCAATAATAAAGACAAGAGGAGAAAAATATCCAAGATAACTTTGTATACATAATAAAATATAGACTTCAACTGTTTAAAAACGATCTTAACAATTTAACAAAACTGTGTCTTGAATAACTTCCAAGTTTTCCATCCGATCACGACCAAATTTCCAGGGATCATCGACACTGTAATTACCTTTATATGTACCAAAATTCAAGACTCTATCTTTAAAATTGAGCTTGTAAATGGCTTTTTCGATTTTATTGGGCGGAGAGGGGCGTGCCAAAAATCTAAAATTAATTTGTTCTGCGCAGGACATGCACCAATACTGGTACCAAGTTTGCAATCTCTTGCTCTTACGGTCTCTGAGATCTAGGTGTTCAGACAGACAGACAGAGAGACGGATATGGTTATGACGACTCGGTTGGTGACCCTGACCAAGAATATATATACTTTATGGGGTTGAGGAAGTTTTATTCTGCTTGTAACATACAATTCCTTGAGTCACAAAGATACAATAACCTTCTACCCTATAAGTGGCGGTTATAAAGAGTTGATGTAACTTTTAGAAATTATGAAATTATGATTCCGATAAGATGGCTTTAAAAAGCGTTTTGAAATGCTACTCTGAATGGTTTCTAGATGGTATACTGCAGAGCCTTTTAACAATAGGGCATTTGAATTTTCACTCAATATGACAAGTGTTCGTTTCTTAAAACAATAATGGAATAATAGTTACAGAGAACAAAAGAGCACATCGCAATGCAAAAGAAAATTAAGAACTAGTTTTTGTATCCAAATAGACGGACCATTAGAGAATAAGAGCAGACAAGTAGTAATAAATCTACAATTAAATACTAGAATAAACGAGTCAAGCGGTGTCACGAATGCAATAATAAAGACAAGAGGAGAAAAATATCCAAGATAACTTTGTATACATAATAAAATATAGACTTCAACTGTTTAAAAACGATCTTAACAATTTAACAAAACTGTGTCTTGAATAACTTCCAAGTTTTCCATCCGATCACGACCAAATTTCCAGGGATCATCGACACTGTAATTACCTTTATATGTACCAAAATTCAAGACTCTATCTTTAAAATTGAGCTTGTAAATGGCTTTTTCGATTTTATTGGGCGGAGAGGGGCGTGCCAAAAATCTAAAATTAATTTGTTCTGCGCAGGACATGCACCAATACTGGTACCAAGTTTGCAATCTCTTGCTCTTACGGTCTCTGAGATCTAGGTGTTCAGACAGACAGACAGAGAGACGGATATGGTTATGACGACTCGGTTGGTGACCCTGACCAAGAATATATATACTTTATGGGGTTGAGGAAGTTTTATTCTGCTTGTAACATACAATTCCTTGAGTCACAAAGATACAATAACCTTCTACCCTATAAGTGGCGGTTATAAAGAGTTGATGTAACTTTTAGAAATTATGAAATTATGATTCCGATAAGATGGCTTTAAAAAGCGTTTTGAAATGCTACTCTGAATGGTTTCTAGATGGTATACTGCAGAGCCTTTTAACAATAGGGCATTTGAATTTTCACTCAATATGACAAGTGTTCGTTTCTTAAAACAATAATGGAATAATAGTTACAGAGAACAAAAGAGCACATCGCAATGCAAAAGAAAATTAAGAACTAGTTTTTGTATCCAAATAGACGGACCATTAGAGAATAAGAGCAGACAAGTAGTAATAAATCTACAATTAAATACTAGAATAAACGAGTCAAGCGGTGTCACGAATGCAATAATAAAGACAAGAGGAGAAAAATATCCAAGATAACTTTGTATACATAATAAAATATAGACTTCAACTGTTTAAAAACGATCTTAACAATTTAACAAAACTGTGTCTTGAATAACTTCCAAGTTTTCCATCCGATCACGACCAAATTTCCAGGGATCATCGACACTGTAATTACCTTTATATGTACCAAAATTCAAGACTCTATCTTTAAAATTGAGCTTGTAAATGGCTTTTTCGATTTTATTGGGCGGAGAGGGGCGTGCCAAAAATCTAAAATTAATTTGTTCTGCGCAGGACATGCACCAATACTGGTACCAAGTTTGCAATCTCTTGCTCTTACGGTCTCTGAGATCTAGGTGTTCAGACAGACAGACAGAGAGACGGATATGGTTATGACGACTCGGTTGGTGACCCTGACCAAGAATATATATACTTTATGGGGTTGAGGAAGTTTTATTCTGCTTGTAACATACAATTCCTTGAGTCACAAAGATACAATAACCTTCTACCCTATAAGTGGCGGTTATAAAGAGTTGATGTAACTTTTAGAAATTATGAAATTATGATTCCGATAAGATGGCTTTAAAAAGCGTTTTGAAATGCTACTCTGAATGGTTTCTAGATGGTATACTGCAGAGCCTTTTAACAATAGGGCATTTGAATTTTCACTCAATATGACAAGTGTTCGTTTCTTAAAACAATAATGGAATAATAGTTACAGAGAACAAAAGAGCACATCGCAATGCAAAAGAAAATTAAGAACTAGTTTTTGTATCCAAATAGACGGACCATTAGAGAATAAGAGCAGACAAGTAGTAATAAATCTACAATTAAATACTAGAATAAACGAGTCAAGCGGTGTCACGAATGCAATAATAAAGACAAGAGGAGAAAAATATCCAAGATAACTTTGTATACATAATAAAATATAGACTTCAACTGTTTAAAAACGATCTTAACAATTTAACAAAACTGTGTCTTGAATAACTTCCAAGTTTTCCATCCGATCACGACCAAATTTCCAGGGATCATCGACACTGTAATTACCTTTATATGTACCAAAATTCAAGACTCTATCTTTAAAATTGAGCTTGTAAATGGCTTTTTCGATTTTATTGGGCGGAGAGGGGCGTGCCAAAAATCTAAAATTAATTTGTTCTGCGCAGGACATGCACCAATACTGGTACCAAGTTTGCAATCTCTTGCTCTTACGGTCTCTGAGATCTAGGTGTTCAGACAGACAGACAGAGAGACGGATATGGTTATGACGACTCGGTTGGTGACCCTGACCAAGAATATATATACTTTATGGGGTTGAGGAAGTTTTATTCTGCTTGTAACATACAATTCCTTGAGTCACAAAGATACAATAACCTTCTACCCTATAAGTGGCGGTTATAAAGAGTTGATGTAACTTTTAGAAATTATGAAATTATGATTCCGATAAGATGGCTTTAAAAAGCGTTTTGAAATGCTACTCTGAATGGTTTCTAGATGGTATACTGCAGAGCCTTTTAACAATAGGGCATTTGAATTTTCACTCAATATGACAAGTGTTCGTTTCTTAAAACAATAATGGAATAATAGTTACAGAGAACAAAAGAGCACATCGCAATGCAAAAGAAAATTAAGAACTAGTTTTTGTATCCAAATAGACGGACCATTAGAGAATAAGAGCAGACAAGTAGTAATAAATCTACAATTAAATACTAGAATAAACGAGTCAAGCGGTGTCACGAATGCAATAATAAAGACAAGAGGAGAAAAATATCCAAGATAACTTTGTATACATAATAAAATATAGACTTCAACTGTTTAAAAACGATCTTAACAATTTAACAAAACTGTGTCTTGAATAACTTCCAAGTTTTCCATCCGATCACGACCAAATTTCCAGGGATCATCGACACTGTAATTACCTTTATATGTACCAAAATTCAAGACTCTATCTTTAAAATTGAGCTTGTAAATGGCTTTTTCGATTTTATTGGGCGGAGAGGGGCGTGCCAAAAATCTAAAATTAATTTGTTCTGCGCAGGACATGCACCAATACTGGTACCAAGTTTGCAATCTCTTGCTCTTACGGTCTCTGAGATCTAGGTGTTCAGACAGACAGACAGAGAGACGGATATGGTTATGACGACTCGGTTGGTGACCCTGACCAAGAATATATATACTTTATGGGGTTGAGGAAGTTTTATTCTGCTTGTAACATACAATTCCTTGAGTCACAAAGATACAATAACCTTCTACCCTATAAGTGGCGGTTATAAAGAGTTGATGTAACTTTTAGAAATTATGAAATTATGATTCCGATAAGATGGCTTTAAAAAGCGTTTTGAAATGCTACTCTGAATGGTTTCTAGATGGTATACTGCAGAGCCTTTTAACAATAGGGCATTTGAATTTTCACTCAATATGACAAGTGTTCGTTTCTTAAAACAATAATGGAATAATAGTTACAGAGAACAAAAGAGCACATCGCAATGCAAAAGAAAATTAAGAACTAGTTTTTGTATCCAAATAGACGGACCATTAGAGAATAAGAGCAGACAAGTAGTAATAAATCTACAATTAAATACTAGAATAAACGAGTCAAGCGGTGTCACGAATGCAATAATAAAGACAAGAGGAGAAAAATATCCAAGATAACTTTGTATACATAATAAAATATAGACTTCAACTGTTTAAAAACGATCTTAACAATTTAACAAAACTGTGTCTTGAATAACTTCCAAGTTTTCCATCCGATCACGACCAAATTTCCAGGGATCATCGACACTGTAATTACCTTTATATGTACCAAAATTCAAGACTCTATCTTTAAAATTGAGCTTGTAAATGGCTTTTTCGATTTTATTGGGCGGAGAGGGGCGTGCCAAAAATCTAAAATTAATTTGTTCTGCGCAGGACATGCACCAATACTGGTACCAAGTTTGCAATCTCTTGCTCTTACGGTCTCTGAGATCTAGGTGTTCAGACAGACAGACAGAGAGACGGATATGGTTATGACGACTCGGTTGGTGACCCTGACCAAGAATATATATACTTTATGGGGTTGAGGAAGTTTTATTCTGCTTGTAACATACAATTCCTTGAGTCACAAAGATACAATAACCTTCTACCCTATAAGTGGCGGTTATAAAGAGTTGATGTAACTTTTAGAAATTATGAAATTATGATTCCGATAAGATGGCTTTAAAAAGCGTTTTGAAATGCTACTCTGAATGGTTTCTAGATGGTATACTGCAGAGCCTTTTAACAATAGGGCATTTGAATTTTCACTCAATATGACAAGTGTTCGTTTCTTAAAACAATAATGGAATAATAGTTACAGAGAACAAAAGAGCACATCGCAATGCAAAAGAAAATTAAGAACTAGTTTTTGTATCCAAATAGACGGACCATTAGAGAATAAGAGCAGACAAGTAGTAATAAATCTACAATTAAATACTAGAATAAACGAGTCAAGCGGTGTCACGAATGCAATAATAAAGACAAGAGGAGAAAAATATCCAAGATAACTTTGTATACATAATAAAATATAGACTTCAACTGTTTAAAAACGATCTTAACAATTTAACAAAACTGTGTCTTGAATAACTTCCAAGTTTTCCATCCGATCACGACCAAATTTCCAGGGATCATCGACACTGTAATTACCTTTATATGTACCAAAATTCAAGACTCTATCTTTAAAATTGAGCTTGTAAATGGCTTTTTCGATTTTATTGGGCGGAGAGGGGCGTGCCAAAAATCTAAAATTAATTTGTTCTGCGCAGGACATGCACCAATACTGGTACCAAGTTTGCAATCTCTTGCTCTTACGGTCTCTGAGATCTAGGTGTTCAGACAGACAGACAGAGAGACGGATATGGTTATGACGACTCGGTTGGTGACCCTGACCAAGAATATATATACTTTATGGGGTTGAGGAAGTTTTATTCTGCTTGTAACATACAATTCCTTGAGTCACAAAGATACAATAACCTTCTACCCTATAAGTGGCGGTTATAAAGAGTTGATGTAACTTTTAGAAATTATGAAATTATGATTCCGATAAGATGGCTTTAAAAAGCGTTTTGAAATGCTACTCTGAATGGTTTCTAGATGGTATACTGCAGAGCCTTTTAACAATAGGGCATTTGAATTTTCACTCAATATGACAAGTGTTCGTTTCTTAAAACAATAATGGAATAATAGTTACAGAGAACAAAAGAGCACATCGCAATGCAAAAGAAAATTAAGAACTAGTTTTTGTATCCAAATAGACGGACCATTAGAGAATAAGAGCAGACAAGTAGTAATAAATCTACAATTAAATACTAGAATAAACGAGTCAAGCGGTGTCACGAATGCAATAATAAAGACAAGAGGAGAAAAATATCCAAGATAACTTTGTATACATAATAAAATATAGACTTCAACTGTTTAAAAACGATCTTAACAATTTAACAAAACTGTGTCTTGAATAACTTCCAAGTTTTCCATCCGATCACGACCAAATTTCCAGGGATCATCGACACTGTAATTACCTTTATATGTACCAAAATTCAAGACTCTATCTTTAAAATTGAGCTTGTAAATGGCTTTTTCGATTTTATTGGGCGGAGAGGGGCGTGCCAAAAATCTAAAATTAATTTGTTCTGCGCAGGACATGCACCAATACTGGTACCAAGTTTGCAATCTCTTGCTCTTACGGTCTCTGAGATCTAGGTGTTCAGACAGACAGACAGAGAGACGGATATGGTTATGACGACTCGGTTGGTGACCCTGACCAAGAATATATATACTTTATGGGGTTGAGGAAGTTTTATTCTGCTTGTAACATACAATTCCTTGAGTCACAAAGATACAATAACCTTCTACCCTATAAGTGGCGGTTATAAAGAGTTGATGTAACTTTTAGAAATTATGAAATTATGATTCCGATAAGATGGCTTTAAAAAGCGTTTTGAAATGCTACTCTGAATGGTTTCTAGATGGTATACTGCAGAGCCTTTTAACAATAGGGCATTTGAATTTTCACTCAATATGACAAGTGTTCGTTTCTTAAAACAATAATGGAATAATAGTTACAGAGAACAAAAGAGCACATCGCAATGCAAAAGAAAATTAAGAACTAGTTTTTGTATCCAAATAGACGGACCATTAGAGAATAAGAGCAGACAAGTAGTAATAAATCTACAATTAAATACTAGAATAAACGAGTCAAGCGGTGTCACGAATGCAATAATAAAGACAAGAGGAGAAAAATATCCAAGATAACTTTGTATACATAATAAAATATAGACTTCAACTGTTTAAAAACGATCTTAACAATTTAACAAAACTGTGTCTTGAATAACTTCCAAGTTTTCCATCCGATCACGACCAAATTTCCAGGGATCATCGACACTGTAATTACCTTTATATGTACCAAAATTCAAGACTCTATCTTTAAAATTGAGCTTGTAAATGGCTTTTTCGATTTTATTGGGCGGAGAGGGGCGTGCCAAAAATCTAAAATTAATTTGTTCTGCGCAGGACATGCACCAATACTGGTACCAAGTTTGCAATCTCTTGCTCTTACGGTCTCTGAGATCTAGGTGTTCAGACAGACAGACAGAGAGACGGATATGGTTATGACGACTCGGTTGGTGACCCTGACCAAGAATATATATACTTTATGGGGTTGAGGAAGTTTTATTCTGCTTGTAACATACAATTCCTTGAGTCACAAAGATACAATAACCTTCTACCCTATAAGTGGCGGTTATAAAGAGTTGATGTAACTTTTAGAAATTATGAAATTATGATTCCGATAAGATGGCTTTAAAAAGCGTTTTGAAATGCTACTAAATGCTACTCTGAATGGTTTCTAGATGGTATACTGCAGAGCCTTTTAACAATAGGGCATTTGAATTTTCACTCAATATGACAAGTGTTCGTTTCTTAAAACAATAATGGAATAATAGTTACAGAGAACAAAAGAGCACATCGCAATGCAAAAGAAAATTAAGAACTAGTTTTTGTATCCAAATAGACGGACCATTAGAGAATAAGAGCAGACAAGTAGTAATAAATCTACAATTAAATACTAGAATAAACGAGTCAAGCGGTGTCACGAATGCAATAATAAAGACAAGAGGAGAAAAATATCCAAGATAACTTTGTATACATAATAAAATATAGACTTCAACTGTTTAAAAACGATCTTAACAATTTAACAAAACTGTGTCTTGAATAACTTCCAAGTTTTCCATCCGATCACGACCAAATTTCCAGGGATCATCGACACTGTAATTACCTTTATATGTACCAAAATTCAAGACTCTATCTTTAAAATTGAGCTTGTAAATGGCTTTTTCGATTTTATTGGGCGGAGAGGGGCGTGCCAAAAATCTAAAATTAATTTGTTCTGCGCAGGACATGCACCAATACTGGTACCAAGTTTGCAATCTCTTGCTCTTACGGTCTCTGAGATCTAGGTGTTCAGACAGACAGACAGAGAGACGGATATGGTTATGACGACTCGGTTGGTGACCCTGACCAAGAATATATATACTTTATGGGGTTGAGGAAGTTTTATTCTGCTTGTAACATACAATTCCTTGAGTCACAAAGATACAATAACCTTCTACCCTATAAGTGGCGGTTATAAAGAGTTGATGTAACTTTTAGAAATTATGAAATTATGATTCCGATAAGATGGCTTTAAAAAGCGTTTTGAAATGCTACTCTGAATGGTTTCTAGATGGTATACTGCAGAGCCTTTTAACAATAGGGCATTTGAATTTTCACTCAATATGACAAGTGTTCGTTTCTTAAAACAATAATGGAATAATAGTTACAGAGAACAAAAGAGCACATCGCAATGCAAAAGAAAATTAAGAACTAGTTTTTGTATCCAAATAGACGGACCATTAGAGAATAAGAGCAGACAAGTAGTAATAAATCTACAATTAAATACTAGAATAAACGAGTCAAGCGGTGTCACGAATGCAATAATAAAGACAAGAGGAGAAAAATATCCAAGATAACTTTGTATACATAATAAAATATAGACTTCAACTGTTTAAAAACGATCTTAACAATTTAACAAAACTGTGTCTTGAATAACTTCCAAGTTTTCCATCCGATCACGACCAAATTTCCAGGGATCATCGACACTGTAATTACCTTTATATGTACCAAAATTCAAGACTCTATCTTTAAAATTGAGCTTGTAAATGGCTTTTTCGATTTTATTGGGCGGAGAGGGGCGTGCCAAAAATCTAAAATTAATTTGTTCTGCGCAGGACATGCACCAATACTGGTACCAAGTTTGCAATCTCTTGCTCTTACGGTCTCTGAGATCTAGGTGTTCAGACAGACAGACAGAGAGACGGATATGGTTATGACGACTCGGTTGGTGACCCTGACCAAGAATATATATACTTTATGGGGTTGAGGAAGTTTTATTCTGCTTGTAACATACAATTCCTTGAGTCACAAAGATACAATAACCTTCTACCCTATAAGTGGCGGTTATAAAGAGTTGATGTAACTTTTAGAAATTATGAAATTATGATTCCGATAAGATGGCTTTAAAAAGCGTTTTGAAATGCTACTCTGAATGGTTTCTAGATGGTATACTGCAGAGCCTTTTAACAATAGGGCATTTGAATTTTCACTCAATATGACAAGTGTTCGTTTCTTAAAACAATAATGGAATAATAGTTACAGAGAACAAAAGAGCACATCGCAATGCAAAAGAAAATTAAGAACTAGTTTTTGTATCCAAATAGACGGACCATTAGAGAATAAGAGCAGACAAGTAGTAATAAATCTACAATTAAATACTAGAATAAACGAGTCAAGCGGTGTCACGAATGCAATAATAAAGACAAGAGGAGAAAAATATCCAAGATAACTTTGTATACATAATAAAATATAGACTTCAACTGTTTAAAAACGATCTTAACAATTTAACAAAACTGTGTCTTGAATAACTTCCAAGTTTTCCATCCGATCACGACCAAATTTCCAGGGATCATCGACACTGTAATTACCTTTATATGTACCAAAATTCAAGACTCTATCTTTAAAATTGAGCTTGTAAATGGCTTTTTCGATTTTATTGGGCGGAGAGGGGCGTGCCAAAAATCTAAAATTAATTTGTTCTGCGCAGGACATGCACCAATACTGGTACCAAGTTTGCAATCTCTTGCTCTTACGGTCTCTGAGATCTAGGTGTTCAGACAGACAGACAGAGAGACGGATATGGTTATGACGACTCGGTTGGTGACCCTGACCAAGAATATATATACTTTATGGGGTTGAGGAAGTTTTATTCTGCTTGTAACATACAATTCCTTGAGTCACAAAGATACAATAACCTTCTACCCTATAAGTGGCGGTTATAAAGAGTTGATGTAACTTTTAGAAATTATGAAATTATGATTCCGATAAGATGGCTTTAAAAAGCGTTTTGAAATGCTACTCTGAATGGTTTCTAGATGGTATACTGCAGAGCCTTTTAACAATAGGGCATTTGAATTTTCACTCAATATGACAAGTGTTCGTTTCTTAAAACAATAATGGAATAATAGTTACAGAGAACAAAAGAGCACATCGCAATGCAAAAGAAAATTAAGAACTAGTTTTTGTATCCAAATAGACGGACCATTAGAGAATAAGAGCAGACAAGTAGTAATAAATCTACAATTAAATACTAGAATAAACGAGTCAAGCGGTGTCACGAATGCAATAATAAAGACAAGAGGAGAAAAATATCCAAGATAACTTTGTATACATAATAAAATATAGACTTCAACTGTTTAAAAACGATCTTAACAATTTAACAAAACTGTGTCTTGAATAACTTCCAAGTTTTCCATCCGATCACGACCAAATTTCCAGGGATCATCGACACTGTAATTACCTTTATATGTACCAAAATTCAAGACTCTATCTTTAAAATTGAGCTTGTAAATGGCTTTTTCGATTTTATTGGGCGGAGAGGGGCGTGCCAAAAATCTAAAATTAATTTGTTCTGCGCAGGACATGCACCAATACTGGTACCAAGTTTGCAATCTCTTGCTCTTACGGTCTCTGAGATCTAGGTGTTCAGACAGACAGACAGAGAGACGGATATGGTTATGACGACTCGGTTGGTGACCCTGACCAAGAATATATATACTTTATGGGGTTGAGGAAGTTTTATTCTGCTTGTAACATACAATTCCTTGAGTCACAAAGATACAATAACCTTCTACCCTATAAGTGGCGGTTATAAAGAGTTGATGTAACTTTTAGAAATTATGAAATTATGATTCCGATAAGATGGCTTTAAAAAGCGTTTTGAAATGCTACTCTGAATGGTTTCTAGATGGTATACTGCAGAGCCTTTTAACAATAGGGCATTTGAATTTTCACTCAATATGACAAGTGTTCGTTTCTTAAAACAATAATGGAATAATAGTTACAGAGAACAAAAGAGCACATCGCAATGCAAAAGAAAATTAAGAACTAGTTTTTGTATCCAAATAGACGGACCATTAGAGAATAAGAGCAGACAAGTAGTAATAAATCTACAATTAAATACTAGAATAAACGAGTCAAGCGGTGTCACGAATGCAATAATAAAGACAAGAGGAGAAAAATATCCAAGATAACTTTGTATACATAATAAAATATAGACTTCAACTGTTTAAAAACGATCTTAACAATTTAACAAAACTGTGTCTTGAATAACTTCCAAGTTTTCCATCCGATCACGACCAAATTTCCAGGGATCATCGACACTGTAATTACCTTTATATGTACCAAAATTCAAGACTCTATCTTTAAAATTGAGCTTGTAAATGGCTTTTTCGATTTTATTGGGCGGAGAGGGGCGTGCCAAAAATCTAAAATTAATTTGTTCTGCGCAGGACATGCACCAATACTGGTACCAAGTTTGCAATCTCTTGCTCTTACGGTCTCTGAGATCTAGGTGTTCAGACAGACAGACAGAGAGACGGATATGGTTATGACGACTCGGTTGGTGACCCTGACCAAGAATATATATACTTTATGGGGTTGAGGAAGTTTTATTCTGCTTGTAACATACAATTCCTTGAGTCACAAAGATACAATAACCTTCTACCCTATAAGTGGCGGTTATAAAGAGTTGATGTAACTTTTAGAAATTATGAAATTATGATTCCGATAAGATGGCTTTAAAAAGCGTTTTGAAATGCTACTCTGAATGGTTTCTAGATGGTATACTGCAGAGCCTTTTAACAATAGGGCATTTGAATTTTCACTCAATATGACAAGTGTTCGTTTCTTAAAACAATAATGGAATAATAGTTACAGAGAACAAAAGAGCACATCGCAATGCAAAAGAAAATTAAGAACTAGTTTTTGTATCCAAATAGACGGACCATTAGAGAATAAGAGCAGACAAGTAGTAATAAATCTACAATTAAATACTAGAATAAACGAGTCAAGCGGTGTCACGAATGCAATAATAAAGACAAGAGGAGAAAAATATCCAAGATAACTTTGTATACATAATAAAATATAGACTTCAACTGTTTAAAAACGATCTTAACAATTTAACAAAACTGTGTCTTGAATAACTTCCAAGTTTTCCATCCGATCACGACCAAATTTCCAGGGATCATCGACACTGTAATTACCTTTATATGTACCAAAATTCAAGACTCTATCTTTAAAATTGAGCTTGTAAATGGCTTTTTCGATTTTATTGGGCGGAGAGGGGCGTGCCAAAAATCTAAAATTAATTTGTTCTGCGCAGGACATGCACCAATACTGGTACCAAGTTTGCAATCTCTTGCTCTTACGGTCTCTGAGATCTAGGTGTTCAGACAGACAGACAGAGAGACGGATATGGTTATGACGACTCGGTTGGTGACCCTGACCAAGAATATATATACTTTATGGGGTTGAGGAAGTTTTATTCTGCTTGTAACATACAATTCCTTGAGTCACAAAGATACAATAACCTTCTACCCTATAAGTGGCGGTTATAAAGAGTTGATGTAACTTTTAGAAATTATGAAATTATGATTCCGATAAGATGGCTTTAAAAAGCGTTTTGAAATGCTACTCTGAATGGTTTCTAGATGGTATACTGCAGAGCCTTTTAACAATAGGGCATTTGAATTTTCACTCAATATGACAAGTGTTCGTTTCTTAAAACAATAATGGAATAATAGTTACAGAGAACAAAAGAGCACATCGCAATGCAAAAGAAAATTAAGAACTAGTTTTTGTATCCAAATAGACGGACCATTAGAGAATAAGAGCAGACAAGTAGTAATAAATCTACAATTAAATACTAGAATAAACGAGTCAAGCGGTGTCACGAATGCAATAATAAAGACAAGAGGAGAAAAATATCCAAGATAACTTTGTATACATAATAAAATATAGACTTCAACTGTTTAAAAACGATCTTAACAATTTAACAAAACTGTGTCTTGAATAACTTCCAAGTTTTCCATCCGATCACGACCAAATTTCCAGGGATCATCGACACTGTAATTACCTTTATATGTACCAAAATTCAAGACTCTATCTTTAAAATTGAGCTTGTAAATGGCTTTTTCGATTTTATTGGGCGGAGAGGGGCGTGCCAAAAATCTAAAATTAATTTGTTCTGCGCAGGACATGCACCAATACTGGTACCAAGTTTGCAATCTCTTGCTCTTACGGTCTCTGAGA